>OY998151.1:14250950-14367974 GCA_963921925.1 Sphagnum tenellum
GGTAGCTATTCGAGGTGGGGCAACCCCGATCTGTGGCCTCTCATTGCCCAGGCTGTTGCGTTGCATCCACGATCCCTGACAGACGCTCTCAACCACTTGCAACACATCAGGAAGCCTAGCAGAATTGGAAGCCCAGTTGGCGCGCTAACGATCAACACCATGAAGGGTTGGTATGCAAAGGATCAGGGGACGGGGCATTGGCTTCTCAAAGATGATATGCGGGAGAAGATCGCCCTAATGGCAATAAAGAAAGCCGCGCAGGTGCGCCGCAACACGGAGAAACCTAGAGGCATTCTCAAGGATCACCCCGAGACAGGCAGCCAGATTGTTGATTGTCTCAAAGGCATGCGCCTGGCTGGCCAACAGATTGACAGCTCAATCATCGAAACCACGATCCAGGGTGTGATCGTTGTGGGGGCTCTTGAGCTGTTTGACAGGGTGGTTGGCAAGGATAAGGACGGTCAACCTATCAATTTTAGCGTCTCCAAAACGTTTGCCAAAGCTTTTGTTCAGAAGCACCTTGGCTGGACTTGGCGACGGACGACGGGGCAGCCAGGAAGCTTCCTGAGGACTAGGTTGTTCAGGGGGAGGAGATGGCATTCCGGGTTTCGGCACTCTGTTTGATGCATTCAGTCCCAAATTGCCTTGTGGTCAACTCTGACCAGATGGGAGTGCACCTGAAGCCTTTCTCAGAACGGACGTATGAAGTCAAGGGGGCAAAGCAGGTGCTCAGTTTGGGGAAGGAGGATAAGCGTCAATTCACGGTGCTTGGGAGCGTTGCAGCAGATGGGGTCTTGCTTCCTCTTCAAGTTGTATTCCAGGGAAAGACGGGGCAAGTCTTACCAAAGAATGCAGCTGCAGTGATAGCCGCTTCAAAGGGTGGCACCTCACCCACAATGCTAATCATTGGTCTACCCAGGAGACCATGAGAAGCTTCGTTCAGAAGGTGTTGCACCCATACTTCGAGGGGAAGTGCTTTGATCTTGGGTTGATGAATCCTTTGACGCAACGAATGATCTGGCTGATCGACTGTTGGTCAGTGCACATCTCAGCCGAGTTTAGAAGGTTGATGAAGGAGAATTTCCCCCACATTCTCCTCCTCTTTGTGCCAACCAACCGTACCTCTAAGCTGCAAGTGATGGACGTAGTTTTCCAACGACCAAATAAGCATGCAATCCACCAGCTCTACAATCAGTTCCAGGCAGCAAAGATAGCCAAGCAAATCAAAGCAAGGGTTGATCCAAGCAAATTCAAGCTTCAAACAATGGCAGCTCAGCTCAGGGGTGAGGTCATGGGCTTCCTTAGGGGCGCTTGGCTGTAAGTGCAGGCGCAAGATGCTCTGATCAGGAAGGGGTTTGCCATGTGCAAACTAGGACGCATCCAGGATGCTGCATTCCAGTGGGAGGTAATGTTGGAATGCTTCAAGCAGAAGCTCTTCAAGGACATGGAGGCCCCAATTCATGTATCCTGGGACGAGGATGTGGTGGCAGGGCCTGATGGCGATAGGGATCCAGCTGACTTCGCTCTGTCTGGTAAGATTATTTCCTTGCAGCTGTAGAGAGTTTCAAGCCTTGGGCATTTGTTTTGAACAATTGTGTGCATTGCAAAGTTACTATCCTAGTTCAGTTTGAATAGTAGAGCTGGAGTGATATGATTTCAGCACCAACGAATTTGTTTGTCCAGCTCTGTTGCAATTTCAGCTAATTTTTGAAAGTGGCAATCTATCTATCCAAGCCTAAGCTTCCTAGTTTGCCGTCAAACAATGGAAATGACAAGATGCTGGGGAGAAATTGGTTACGTATCAGGTTATCTGGTGGTTATGTGGTTATCTTCTGAACATTAAAAGTTAATCAACCTGCTTGCAGGTTTGTTGTTTGAAGAAGTGATGCAAGGCTACATGGAAATTGACCCTAGCTTGGAGGAGATGGAGCTGGATGATGAGGTTGATTTGGTCAACTAGGAGGCCGACGAGTTTGTGTGAAGAAGTTGCTGAATTTCGGGTGGGCAAGATTAAAAAAACAGTGTCTCTGTTTTGCATTCTGTGAGCTTTTCATCATCTTTGCTCTGAATCATTCCAACTATCGATCAATGTGGTGGTTGATCGTGAGTGGTTTTGATTGTTTGACAACTCTCTTGACCCGTTTCTCTTCCCAGAATTGCTTCAGCTGTCGAATTTAGGTATGTCAGTGGGTTCGATTTGGAAAGTCAACATGTTTGTTTCCTAGATTTTATAAATCAATGATTGCTCGTCATCGATCAAAAACTTTTGGGCAAAGCTCGAACGATTGATCCGTCTCCACTTGCTTGAAAACAGTTAAGATGATTTAAGCTCGTTTCCTAGCTAATCTCGCAGTGTTTGATTGTTTTGCAGGCCCTCAGATTTTGATGCAACGAGCAGACCAGATCAGACTTGGATCGACAGTGCAACGGATGAGTCCGAGTTGTAGGCAGCAGAAAGTAGAGGAAAGAGCAAGAAACTTGAAAGAAGAATACTAGAAAGGAGAAACAATAAAGAAAAACAACCAAAATTAAAAAGTAAATCACACAAATTGCTTGTTGTTGGTGCAGTTGGTTAGACTTGGCCAACCCTGGTTCGATTCCAAGAGCAATCATAGTTTTCTTTGTATTTTGTTTGTTTTTGATTCATTTGTCGCTTACCTATTTATTTTACCATCATTTTTCATTTTTTTTCACGCCCCAAGGGGTTGCTCGCACCCTGGAATTAATATGTATAATTATAATATATATTTGAGCTTTTTGCTTTTTCGCATTTACACCATAGAACTAATTAATTTTGTTTGTTTCACATTTCGCACTTCCCCCCTCAGAAATTTTTTTTTCACAATACCCCTAAAATAATTAATATTGGTGTGAAACGAGCACTGCGGTATGGTATATTAAAACATTAGGACCTAATCACATCCTTGTCTTCCAAAAACCCATGTTTAAACCCATGTTTTGACCCACATCATTTTATTACAGTTTCCAAATATTCATTTGGAGGTTGTTTTGAACTTGTGAACTTTCAATAAATCAGAGTGTATTATTTTTAAAACTAATAAAAAAATGGTTACCTATAAATGAATGTGTAATCCTTCGGATATGAGAGCAAATAAATTCCTTCTTGTAGTTTTTAAACAATAAGTACAAGTAATGAACATCAAGAAATGGAATTGTGTCCAAACAACTTGGAATTATTAATAATCCTACTTAAATCTAAATTACATTATAGTGTAAATTTGGGAATATAATTTAAAACTATTAGCTTTTCATTAAGATTTCAAGTATGTGGGAACCAACCTTCGAGACATTAGGCCTCATAAATAAATGATTGAATATATCTTGTTTCATAATCCAAATTCATCATACAAACATGTTTTGATATCACACACCTATTTTCATTCAAGAACTATATCCAAAATTAAACTATATGTCCACCCACTGATATAAAAGTAACCAAAATCAATTTTTTTAATAAACATTAATTCAAGTTTCATCAAACATGATCAAACTCCACTTATTGATTGTCTTAGCACACTCTTTGAACCTACCCAACAAATATCTATACACAAAACTTTGACCTATCAAAGCTCAAATGTTTCACCAATGTGCCAAAAGCAATGAAACTCAAGCTATTTAGGAAACATAAATCCAAAATTAAACAATACCTCCACCATTTACATTTAAAATCAACATAAATAAGGTTGTCGAACCAAAATAAACTCATACCATCAAGCATGGTGAAACTCTAATCCTTGATCTTCTTCTTACAACTTTTGTAATCACCAAATAATCTTTGATAATTTAAACCAAAGGATTAAAATCAAGCAAAATCAAGCTATTTAGAAAACATACATTTAAATTTAATTAAAAGAACTAAATTTGTTTCATCAAGATGTTGCTTAAATAAAAAGTATATGACAACAATTGACCAATCTTGGATAATTGACCATTGTAATTCTATCATAAACACTAAGCTTCCATTGTAACCTCTTCATAATATCATAGGATTCAAGTTGATAAACCATAGCTACCAATTATAGTACTTGCAAATATACTTTGATGGTGTACTAAATGTTATCCAT
This sequence comes from Sphagnum tenellum, assembly GCA_963921925.1. Taxonomy (NCBI): domain Eukaryota; kingdom Viridiplantae; phylum Streptophyta; class Sphagnopsida; order Sphagnales; family Sphagnaceae; genus Sphagnum; species Sphagnum tenellum. The sequence goes on from OY998151.1 coordinate 14,255,036, forward strand.
AGAGATAAAAAGGCTTGGATTCAACTTTGATGCAATTCGCAATCATGTTTGCTTGGGCAACAATTTGGAGTACTTTAATGATTTGAAGGTGGCAAACACAAATTGCTCATTCAATAATATGTGTTTTGCTTGAGATCCCCTATCTATAATTATTGGGATGTGAAAGAGCAAATAAAAGAGCCAATATGATGAAAAAACATTGTTTGGTTGAAATGGCTTTAATGTTAAAAATTGACATGTTTATGACAATATTTTAATACAAACCTTAACATGATAATATGAAAAATTTTAAAACTTAAGAAGAAAGATCATTAGAAAAATTTCAAATTTTTTAAAAGAATAAATGACCACCAATGAAGCAACCATGGCTCCTTTTATCATCATGCATTCTATGGTCATTAACAAAACAAACACCTAATTCAATGAATAGATATTTAAATTTAAACAATATTTTCACCAATGGTATAAAAAAATCAAAATTAAATTATTTAACAAAAATTAAGTCAAACCATTGAATATGGTTGAATTTTTGCCTTTTGATCCTCTTATTGTAATTAAAAAACTTAGCTAACAAATACATGTACACAAGACCTTAATCATTTAAGGTTTGAGTGTTTAACCAATGTGCCAAAAACAACCAAAATGAAATGCTTCAACAAACATAAATCCAAAATTAAACAATATAAGTCTTCAAACCATGAAGCATGATTGAACTTGAGCCCTTGATCTTCTTTGCACAACTTTGCAATCAACAAATAGTCTTTGAACTTAACATTAATTCAAAATTTGACAACTTATACCCAAAAAAATTAAAAGCAACCAAAATTTAATCTAACCTACATTTAAAATGACCAATCAACCCATATTAAATTCTTACAAAGAAATACATGTGAGTAAAATTTAAATCAATTAAATAATTTTAAATTTTCATGTTAAAAAAAAGTAATATAAAGAAGGAAATCCATCTTCAACTATATCAATTTAAAAACAGGACACTAATAAAATGATGCACATCTTTAAATTTAAATGTTATAATTGCCTTTTGTATAAATTCCTAGAACCTACAAAATTTAAATACCCTTTAAACAATTAACAAAACCGTCACTTGTAGTGCAGTAATTTTTGTTTTTGAGAAAATGCAAAAGAGGGCATTTTGCTTGGGTTTTTAATCATGTTATAATTTTAATCACATTTTCAACCGCAGTTGACAGAACTCCAGTTAGTTGATGGTAACTGCGATTAGTTCTAGTCGTTGTCTCTCTTGTTTGGGAGCTGCGCGGCGGCCCTTGAGTCCAAAACATAGAGAGCTTGCGCTTCAGGTTCTTCGTCTTTGTGGATCGATCCAGCTTCTTCTCTTGCTCTTTTTGGATTCAGGACTGGTGGATCCAATTTCCTTTCGAGATTTTCTTTCGTTTGATTCTTGTATTGTGCGATTTGATGATTTGTGTGCAAAGTTGTGGTATGTTTTGTGTGTGCTTCTGTCGTGTGTGTTTGGAATTTCGAAGGTTCTTGCTCCTTCTAGTCATGCGTTTTGTTGTCATGCGTTTTGTGTGCACAGTAATATTTTCGTGGAGGTGAAATTCTCTTTTTCCGAAGTTCTGGAGAGAGGTTGTTGGCCTCAATCTGATGACACTGGAAACCTTGTGTGGATCTGTGAACTGTTTTTTCAACAGGAAGATTTTAACTAAGTGAGATTTCACGGGGAGACCGACTGTTTTGCTTGCAGATATTGATGATAGTTTTATCATTTGTTGAGGAATCTGAGATCGGAGGCTTGCGAAATGAGGATCTCTCTCGGCGGGATTGCGAAGCAGCGGAAACTGAAGCTGGCGGTATAACACAGTTCTCCAGGTTTTCTATGTGTACGAGTTTGCTCCTTTCAACTCTAGAAACCACGGTTTGAGAGCAAATTATTTGCGACTTTTTCAGACCTGGAGGTGCGCATCTTCGTGCAATAACTTCACCACACATGGAGCGTTGCCGCATTTGCATTGTAATTCGAGAAGGACTGCAAGACGCGATCAATTGTTCACATCTCCGAAAGCTGCTCAGGGAGAAGGCGCAATAGCACACCCTTAACACTGGAAAATTTATCGTCGTCACAGCTAAAATTTGTTTCTACTGCACAGAAATCCAGTAAGTCTAGCTTGTCATGTATCACGAAGCCGGGACGATGTCGGGATCGACATCAGGAAAAAGGATCAGTACCAGCAGATGGAAAAAATGGAGCAGCAGCAGCAATATCTCGCGCAATATTATCCAATTGTCATGGAAACGAGCTGGAACAGCAGCCATGATCGTCATTGACAATCAGAGAGCCGAAGCCTTGAAGTACGACCGATCTCAAACAAGATCTCAGATCAAATTTAGCCAGTTCTGTCCTCAAGCTCAGTAGAAGGAAATCCATGTCTGGTTCATGATGTTTGGTTGAGATCGAGTGGAGATCGAGTCATCCACAGTCTGAGTATCGCGGCCGGTCCGTTACTTGTCGGATGCCGAGTCCGAGATGCACGAAGCAGATCTCTCTGTGCAATGTTTAGTTCATCGCATTCAGTTTCTTTTGCTTCTACGAGGCAGAGATTGGAGGCGAGGACATTAAGGAAGGCTTGTTTTCATGCTAGAGAACCTTGGCGATGAACATTGTCTTTGTCTGTAATAGTATTTGCGAGTCCATGGATTTTCAAAGCAGGCTGAGACTGCTCTTGATTGTTCCGATTTATGTTCCAGTGACAGGAGGAGATTCAGGAGGTTTTATGAGCACAGTGGCAGAATCAACTGCAACAGCGCAATGGGAAGAAAGTGTAGCCAAGTCTGGTATTATAGCTTGAGAAAGGATGATGCTCAAAGTCTTATTCAAGGAGCTTTTGTACACGTGTGGTACACTTTCTGAATCCATATTCATTGTAATGTTTGTCTTTGGACAGCCTGGGCTTGTTGTCTAAGGACCAAAGAGTGCAAAGGAGCAGTGCAAAGATACAAAATCTTCAAGATGATGCCACTGTGCTTGTGTGCTTGCTTGTGTGTTTGCAATTGATGTGGTTCAAGTCCTTAAACTTGGTTGGGCTTGCTCTGCCAGGTGATATATATTTTCCTTGTAAAGAAGAACAAAACACTGTGAGCAACCTGAGCAAGTCTATTTCACTGACCTCCAACAGTAGAAAATTCTGGACAGCCCTTCTTGAGATGTCAGGAGAGGAGCTTTTGGGGCTGCTGGCAGAAGGGGTGCCAGATTCTGCAGCTGCAGCAACAGCACTGCCCTTAAAAAGGGCAGAAGAATTTAGCATGGCTGCATTCTGTGCAATCCTCAATTGATCATCCCCATGAACCTGGACATACAGATGCTTGTTTGGGATAGTTTGTTTGCATGTGAAAGGAACTCTGAACAACATTGCACTGCTTGGAAAGTCAAATCAGCAGAGTCCACTTGAAGAAGAAAAATGACCTAAAAACTGGATTCCAATCAATGCAGGGAAGGGGAAGTGGTGGAAACTGTTCAGGCTGTTGTGAGGTAAATCTTTCACTGTTTTGAGTCTTGCAAAGCTAGAACTTGGACATGGTGTTTGGAGGGCAGTAACCCCAGCCAAACATTTCACTCATCTTTGAAGTGATTGTACTCCTGGTGAAAGGAAGTATCCTTTGTATGGCAACCTTTTTGCAGATGTGAGGTTTGCACCGCAACTAACCATACTTGAGTTCTTGATTTCCCATGTTGAATGAGTGTCTGTGTAGCTACTACTGTTGTACAAGTTTCTCAAACTTTTTGGTGCCAGCACTAGGTAGGATCAGTGCTTTCTCATATTTGATTGTGAGAATTTGTGGTGTAAATCATATATCCTCTAAGCTCATAGTGTTGGGCAGCTTCTTTTGCTTCTAAGTAAATCAAGATAGGACAGAGTCAGTGTCTGCTGGAGCTGCAGTTCTGATGCTTGCTGATAGCTACCAGAAGAGATGAAGTTTACCCATTCTGTGAAAAGCTCAGAATGCTGTTGCTTGATGCCAAGCTCCATGTGACTTTAATGAGTGCTTGATTGTGATTGCAGAAATCAACAGAACAGCACAAATGTTATGGATCCTGGATAGGAGTTTGAAAGGAGGCAATTTTTTGTCCTGAAGAGGTATCAAGCAAAGTAACACCTCACCATTTGTTTTTACAAAGGTCATTGCATTAAATTGCAACTCAGAAGCAGGAGACAATTCCTACTTCCAGACTATGCAACCAGTGTCAAAAGCACTGAGAATGGAAGTTGAATTCCTGAGTGTTGGATCAGCATCTTGTGCAGAAACAGTGACCTGCTCTGGCTTTCAACCAGGTGGAGCACTTTTTGATTTACCTTCCATGAATCTCAACTTGGGTGTCCCTGGTAAGATCGTGATATCTCAGCTACTGATTCTTTGACCTTCAGCATGTAGTCCGTCAGTTTTAATCAATATGACCAGCAATGGAAAATTGCCAGTTTTTCTTTGTAGGAAATGTCTGTTGGATAGGGAACTTAGTCAGGAATATACAAGGACCACAATTTAGTTTAGAATTTGGAAGTTCAAATTGGAAGGAGTGGAATGGTAAACCTGGTGCATCTAGGATTGCAAGAAGCATAGTGGCATTGTACAATTCAATTGATGCCATTTGAATTGTATATCATGCCACAAATTGTGCAGTATTTGCAATAAATTTGTTTGTACAATTATACACTTTCTTGAAGCTATGCTTTGTTTGCAAGCACCTGAAATCATTCACAAGAGATTGACAATGTTCAATAGTGCAGTTTAATATTTTTATTGACTAAAAGTCAGTCATCATTCATGGAGCAACAACTGTTTTGAAGTGTTGAGTTTAAAAATGTGTATGTTTGATTGATTATAGGGTAGGATCTGCACTTGTATAAGGTGCTACTTGGAGCCAAACCCATGTATGTACAACTACTTTTCAACCTGCTGATTTTGCTTTGTTGTTCTTTTTGCAACTTCCCTCTTCAAACAATCATTTTCAACTAAAGTTGAGACCTGAACATTGCTTGTAACTGTTGTTTTTTGGTTACTCTCCAGCAATAGGCCCTATTCCAAAAGTGTTGCATTCTTAGAGGTGAATTTTCACATGTTTAGTATTATGGCAATGACTTTGTTGATTTTGTATGTTTGTGCTTGCTCCCCAGTTATTGAAACACATTGGTATGCACCAATGATAATTTAGCATCCACTTCTAATAACAAAATCCTTTTGGTTTTTTGGCTGCTCCCAAAGAGATTGTTTCCATATAAAACATGCATCCGCATCTGCAAGGAAATTGATTTCTTGAATTGTATCCATGCTCCCTGCCTGCCCCTTCTGAATTTTGGAAATATCTTCTATCAAGTGCCCTCTTGGAATGTGAAATGAGTTTCCTTCAGCTTCTTTCAATTACCAGATTTTGCAGATTTTCTGTTTGTTCTGTTTTGATGACTTTGTTTCAATTCTCTTTTATGTACAAATTTATTGTCTATATTTTGCTATGTAATTGGGTTTTGTGGGGGTGCTTTTGGGGTGGTTGTGCACATTTCGTTGTGCCCCACTTTTTCAGTTTCCAAATCTTCTTTTCCAGAAATTGGTGTTTTGTTGTTGATAACCTGTCTGATCTCACAAGGATCCTTTTTTAAGTTCCCTTTTTGTTGTTTCTTGCATTGCAGTGATGGGAGAAGATCAAAACCTGACTGCAATGGGGCTGCTGCTGAACTTTGTCTGCAAGTAAGAACCAAGACTATTGGCATCCAAGTGTTGTATTTTCCTTTGGAAGGGGTGGGTGTTCTATTATTATTATCCTTCTTTTTGTTGGGTACAATATATACAAACTTCTTTGATATGACATTTTCTCCTTTAATTTGCTAAGTGCTGAGAGAGAGAGAGAGAGAGAGAGAGAGAGAGAGAGAGAGCTTGGAGAGGTTGCTAATGATTCTTGTCTTTTTAGGGTTCTTATCTTTTTTCCCTCTTTGTTTTTGGTCTCTAATTTCTTGGAAGATTCTTTGTTATTCTGAAAGATTTCTATAAAGAATTTATACGACCTGACCTAGCGGGTTGTAGCTCACCATGGTCAGAACAGTTTGATAACTTCCTTTTTGGTGGCTCTACCTCCAAGGGAAGGACTATGGAACCATGTAGCTGTCATTTGGTCCCACATTTTGAGCTTTTGGTGAACTCTACCTCCAAAAGGACGACTATGGAACCATGTAGATGTCATTTGGTCCCACATTTTGAGGAATGTTCACCAGGTGTTACAGCGAACTGTCAGTTCAAATTTTTTTGGGAACTCCAAGGAACCTTTGAACTGTTCCTGGTTTGAAGTTTGAACTTGCCATAAGAGGTAGAGCCAGGATGACTCCTAGATTACAGCAAGATGCAGCTTTTGTGTTCATGGCATGGGGATGGATAATGATCTCCATAGATGTTGATTCCATTTGGGCTTTGCATGCTCTCATTCTGATATAGAACATAATTTGTTGCAGAATTGCACTTTCCCTTCCATGTGAGGCTTGCATCTTTAAGTTGAGCAAGGGGGACTTTCTCTTCAGCCAAGCTTTTGTCTCTTGACCATAGGTAAGCCCAGGTTCTTCTACTACACCACTTCCCAAATTTCATTCAATTCTGATCTTCACATCTTTTTGGTCATTTCTGGCATTAGGGAGTGACATTTAATCTAACTTAGGTTAGAACTCATAGGCAAATTGCAAGTGGTTGTGAGCTGAAACCCACCCAACCATGTCCCCTCCTCAATCCCCTGCTTGTGCTCAAATTGTTTTTGGCCAGTTATAGACAATATCATGGTGCAATTCGTATTCATGGAGATTTGTTCTCAAAGTAAGCATTCTGCTTTCAAATTGGGTAAACTTTCTGGACTTCAGAGAATCCTTAAAACTTCTGTGCCGAATAAATCTCCAGGTTCAAAACTTGTCACCAGAGGTACTACTACTGTTGCAGTAAATATTGGTGGCAGATTTGATGCCCAACATGATACTCTGTGATACTGGACACATTTAATAGTGGCAGTACTACTCTTTGGAGGAGGTTCATGTGTCTCCCATATCCTTCTGAGAAAAAGAGTGCCTATTTGCCTGCCTGTGTCACTGTGGGAGAACTAGCCATAGTCTTCTTAACACTAATAAGTCGGGCAAAAATGGCAATGGCCAATGCTATTCCGGAGCTGGAGAATTCTCCAAATTTTCCAACTCACCCCCAAAATACAATTGCTGTTTTTTTTTTCCCCAACCCTATTATAGGAATCCCTTAAAAATCCCATGGAAAAACATCTACATAGCATAATGTATCTGTACCATTTTGCCAGTTTTTTTCCCAAAACATTTTATGCATATGAGGAAGACCATTCTAGATGAATAGGCACAGCAAGGGTTTCAATGACACTAATTGCCTTCTTTTTTTCCCCTTGTGTACTTGGGTACATGATTGTCGCCGTCCATATTGATTGTGCTGAATGACTACACGGGTTGTTTGAAGTAAGTCATGTGTAGGCTGTCTGTATCAAGTTTCCATTGTCTCCCTTGTGAACATAATAAAGGGGAGGGGAGGGGGGGGAGTTGACAAGTTCAAACTAGCAACATAAGAGCAGCTCCCATGAAGATAGGAAAGAAATTTGAACTTGCAATTCCTAGTGACACCTTCTGAGCATTACTTAAAACATATAGGATCAAATGAAAATCGATGTCATTCCAGAATTCATAATCTCTCCATTAGAAGTTGAGGCAATAAACATTTTCTTTCAATTTTATCAGATGTTCCCCCAAGAGATGATAAACTATTTGTTTGTTATCCAGAACCTTGTGTGTCTGTTATCACTGACCCATGATCTGATGCCTTATATCAATCTTGTCATAGCTGAAGATGTTATGACATCTGCTCAACATTCTTGTACAGTTGTAAACCTATTTATTTTTGGGGGCAAATTTTGGTCACTTGACCACAAAGCAAAAGCCAGTTTTACGCATATGCAGGAATTTTGTTGAAAAATATGACCCAAAATCATCAAGTTTTTACAAAAAAACATAAATTTCTCTTTTGGAATGGCCACATTTTTACTTAATAGGTTCCAATATGTTGCCAAAGAATATAGCATGATTCTTCAAAACTTTCTACTTTCCTCTTTGACATATACCCAAATTAGGCCATTTAATCTCAGCAATCATTGACAATGAGGCTACAAAATAAAATGGAAACAAAAACCCTGGTTGCAATAATATCTAAGAAATATGTCACCCATTTTTTTTTCCCATCTTTTCTCTAATTGCTCACAAACTTAAGAGCATTTTTAGAGTCTAAACATAAAGAATTGAAGGTGATTCAATTTTACACCATTTTTTGTTTGGGGAGCTTGCTTTGAACTGGTTCCAATCTATATTGGTTTTCGAGAATTCGCTTATGTACAGGCAATCAATCCATACTACGTTAGGGGATCCCTGAACTGCTGCAATCTTTCTTGATACCGTCTATCCATTTCCCAGTTTTTCCAATGATAAAATTCTGTCCTATATTTTCATATAAGTACAAGGACGGGTTGGGTGAGGGGATGAGGTCTCAGATTGTTTATCCTAAGACAAAACATTCTTGAATGATATTGTGAATGGGTTTGGGAGGGGGGTGTGTTTCTTATAAAAAACTGACATTCAATCTTCACCCTAGTCATGGAATATATGTTTTTATAATCAGAGGTCTCGGAAGAAGGAAACCTACCTAGTCATGAGAATTTCACTACTTAAGTCATAGTTGTTGGGAGCAATAAGAAGCTTATCCTTGTTGCCTAACGACTCTGTCCACACCCCTAATCGCAAATTCAAATTCAAACCAGCGACGGTTAAATCAGGAAAAGTTTCATGAAGGTCCCAAAAAAAAAGAATTGAGAGATCATATCATAGTAACACCAACTTGGTGAACAATCCTACTCAATTTAGAGGACCAAATAAAACTACCCATTATGTCGTCTTTTCCTTACAAGGAGGGCCAACAATAAACAATAAACTTCAAGAATGTGTGAGCGGCATGACCTAGTCAAATGTAGATCCTGAATACTCTTCCTGTCATTGCTCAACTGTCCAGTTATGTTGATCTATTTACTCCCTAAACCACCTCTTGTTTGCTCAACTGTTAAGTTTTGTTGTGATATGTTTACTTGCTGCTGTTGGCAGGGTCTTTTTAAGTTTTTAATTGTGTGATATTTGAAATTTTGAGAAATTATTTCCCATAAAGTTAACAAAAATTAGTGAAATTGGTGATGGATAAAGACATTTCTCCAAGATTTTTTTCCAAATTTTTTGTCAAAATAATGAAAGTTCTTGTTGAAAAAGATCACTGGCTATTGGTATTGAATATAAATTTCTCTTATCTAACCTTTTTATGTGATAGTAGACTTTTGGCATTTAGAGACTAAACTAAACGTTTACTTGTTCCTGATCAGTGTTCTTTTGTTTTCAGTTTCGTGATGTTGCCAAATGGGTGATCATCAATGAAAAAGATTTAGCCAAATTTGGCTACAGAGCAGATATGAAAGTAAATTTTTTAAAGAATCCCTTATTATTTTGGTTCCTTGCTGGAACTTGGTATAAAAAAATCTGTCAATAGTTTTTTTTCCCGAAATCTGGCAAATTTAAGGGGCCGTTTGGTTTTTTGAAAAACCTTTGTATGTGTCAGAATAGTATTTTCCAGGTTTAAAAATGCAGAAAATTGGGGAAAAAAGAATTGTTCGTAATGAAATGCCTCCATTTCATTTCCTTACAAACAAAAATAGGACTTTAATTCTTTCTTTCTCCATTTCCGCTCTATTCTCACTTTCTTCCAAGTCCTAATGCTTTTATTGTAAGAAAGTTTTGACAGCATTATGATTTTACATCATCATTTCTGTTGTTTTTCCTCACAAACCTTCTCTCATTATTTATTAAAATTTATATAGTATCAAACTTTTCCAGCTTTTGGTGGGTAATTATCTAGTACTATTCCATTCATCAACCCATATAACATAATTACTACTGGCTTCCGAAAGAGTTTTAAGTTTTTTACTTGCATGTCCAACTGGGAATCTGAACAACAATGTCGTTGCCTGTTCAAACTTCAAACCACCAGCAACCACGGCTGATGAAAGAAAATTTCAAAAATTGAAACATATGGAGAATTTAATACTTCCGTGCAGATCTAATCATGTTCATTTTCCCAAATTTCAAAAACATCACATTTTCAGACACCTTTCTCTGGTAACCATAATCATTTCCCTTCTTCCCTCCCTGACTTCCCCCACCCAAATTTTTTTGTAAGAATTAAAATTCCCTCCCATCCTTTCTTTCTTTCTTTCTTGTTGGGTTCGGTGAGGGTGCAGTAAGGGAGGAGCTACAATGTAATTGATCTATTTTAATACCAAGAGTTTTGAAAGATGATTTTATGGCATGTGTTGAAACTTGAGATTAGTTTTAGAGTTATATAATATTGTGAAAGATTTTCAGGAAAGATCTCCCCCCTCCCTCCCCTTCACTTTCACCTTAAGCTTCATAGGGTGAAGAGGGGAATCTCTCTTTCACCCATTTCAAGCAATGGACACATAGAACATCATCTCTGAAGCCTAAAAATTAGTCTACGAAGTTCCTAGTAGTGTGAAAGAATCTCTCTCCAAACTACCAATTACATCAGATAATGGCCATTGGTCACACCCAGATCAGGCCACTGGCTAATCCTCAGTCTGATCCTCTAAATGGCCATTACTTGTTAATACACAAAAGCTTTACTCTGGAAAGAAAGAAAGAAAGAAAGAAATGGGTCTCTCTCTCTCTTCTGCATCAATTTTGTTCCTTCCTTTTAAGTACTGAATTCCCTCACATCTCCAAAAAATTTCTCATCTCTGAACTCCCTGCCACATTTTGCTGAAAGCACTGTATCCAATAAATACCCTATACATGACACAAAAAAGTACATTTACTTATTACTCGTCTTACTCTGTTTTTTCTTTGTTTTTCTTCTGTTTTTGTTTGTTTGTTTGGTTTTTTTTTTTTTTTTTTGGTTGGGTATTTTCAAAATTTAATTTACTCTTTTTTCTTTGAGCTGGAGCCAGGGCACGAGGTTATATTACAGAGTACAAGACTATTTTTTTGTGTCCTGCCAAAAAAACAAAGAAAAAAAAAAACAGAATTTGAAAGCAACCTCTTTAATTATATTATAATGGAAAGTTGTAATAGCATTCAAGGGAAGAGTAATGAACCCAAAAATGCAATCAAGACTCAAACTTTATTACTACTAACTGTAAGAAGTAGTTGTAGTGGAGAGGAGAAAGGAAATGTCCACTAACTTAGAAGAAGAAGCAGCCCACAAGAAAGACCACTAGTCTTCTACTACTACTACTACTATTGTTGTTGAAATTTTGTATAGTTGCAATCTACTGTTGTTGATAGATTGATGCAGCAAAGTTTTACAGTGATCATGTGAGAAGCCAAATGTTTTGATCATTTTCTCTCATCAATCTCAGCTCATCTCTCTCTCTCTACGTCCCAGATTTTGTGAAATTCTTTTGAGCTTTTTTGTGAAGAATTCTTCAGCTTTTATGTGAAAATTTTCTTTCTTCAGCATTTTTGTGGTTTTTGTTGTTGCATGAATGAGTGTTGTAGTAGTAGTAGTAGTACTACTACTACTATTTCTGTTGTCGCTATTGCAAATTATGTTGTTGTAGTAAAAACACTCAATGGGTTTATGTGTTTCTCGATGAATGTGTTGATGTGTGAGATGGTTTTGGATTCGATGCAGAGTTTGTTGGATTTGGTACAGCAGGTCTTGGATTGATTGATTCAAAAAAAGAGTGTGCTGATTTAGTTACAGGAAGTGCATTTTAGTTTGTATGTTTGTTTGTTGTTGTTGCATTGGATTTGCTTGGGTGGGAGCTTGTTGAGAAGAAGAGCTTTGGATCAGAAGCTGTGTTTTTTAAGAAGAAGAAGAACAACAACAACAACAAGAAAGCTAGTAGGAGGCCCGGTTTCACGGATCGCTTGATTAGAACAAGTAGAGTATGAGTAAAAGAGCTGTTTGAAGTTGTTGCTGCTGTTGTTGCAGTGGAGTTTTATGGAGCACATTGCATTGTGGTCATTGTGGTGTTGGTGAAAAGCCAAGGGAGTTTGTGGAAAGAGACCAAGTGCCAAAATGAAGTCTGATGTTCCTCTTGATTATGCCATCTTCCATCTCACTCCAACCAGAACCAGGTAAGGTGCCTTCCCTTTTCTTCATTCTTGTTTTTCAGCTGTCTTATTCTGTGCACACATCCACAAGGGGAATAAGCATTAGTAAGGAGGTTGATTCTTTGAAAGGTTTGATCTTGTTTCTGGGGATTGTTGATCTCTCTTTTTGTATTGTTGTCGTTGTACCTTGTTTTTTGGGAGTAAGTGAGTCCATTGGAATTTGGATGGTCATGTATGTGGTGTTGGGTGGGGATTTTTTTTTCCAGATGTGAGCTTCTGGTTGCAAGTGGTAAGGAGAAGGAAAGGCTTGCCACAGGTTTGATCAAGCCCTTCCTTACACATTTGAAAGCAGTGGAGGATCAGATTTCCAATGGCTGTTGTTCCTCCTCCTCCATCACATTGCAACCACCACCATCTACTACAAATACCTTTGGTGACACAAATGCAAATGCAAGCAAAAAGAAAGATCCTCCTCCCCCTCCTCCCCATGATTCTCCTTGGTTCACCAAAGGCACAGTTGAAAGGTAAAAAAGAGCTTTGCTCTCTTTCCTAATGAATGATTTTCAGCCATTCTTCAGAAACTTCACCATCTCCTTCTTGTGTTGAGTTCTGAGAAACTATGATGGAAGTCAGTTGGTTGGTCAGTTAGTGACTTGGTTGGGCACAAAATCCATGTGAATCAAAAGAAACACCCCACCATATAACTTGTGTATGGAATCTCTGTCTGGAGCCAGGTTTGTGAGGTTTGTCAGCACACCAGAGGTACTGGAGTTTGTGAGTTCTGTGGAAGATGAACTAACACAAATAGAGGAAGCCATTAGCTTGCGAGCTATGGAGTCTGCTTCTCCTTCTTCATGGGGGGTAATGAGTTTCGCTTTGCACCCTTCTTCTGAACTCTTCTACACACAAGTGACAACTTGAATAATGTAGTCCATGAATCTGTGTAGCTGATGTTGTTGTTGCTATTGGAAAAAATTTGCGAGAGCATTTGTTTTGTTCTAATCCTTGACAAAACTGTTGTGCAGATTGGTGCTTCATTATCAACTACAACTCCATCAGGTAATCACAAGCTCCCAAAATCCCCTTGCTTTTTCTGTCCCAATTTGTTGATTTGTTGCCTACCAAAGTTTGCTTCATCACAACTGAGCAATTCAGAAATTTTGTTGCAAGTTTTTGTTACCTGGAAATTGTTGCCTTGTGTGGGAGAAAAGTGTAACATTTCTTCAAATCAATATCAGCTGTTTGTTTTGATCATTTGCCAATTGTTCCTTGCATGTTCATTGAAGAAACATAGTCATATTCTCATTTTGATATCAGCTGTTTTCTTGATCACTTTGGACCTCTTTTTTGCACATTTTGATACATTTTAAAACATATTGATTTCGTTCCAGTTTCTGCAGCCAGCAAGATCTTGCTCTCATCGAGTTTTGAGAAGACTGGAACAACACCCAAGGTTCTTCTGCTCTGGGCACCTCCATACTTGAAGAATATCCATGTTCTTTTATATCAGGGTGGTACTAGCCTTGAGAGAACACACAATAACCTGAAAAGAAAGAGACTCAATTAATACCCATAGATCAAAACATGCAACCAAGTCCTCCTAATCCTCTCAGTGAAGCACTCAACAATTGTTTAAGATGTATCTAAATGAGCAAAATGCTCAATTATATTAGTGTTGTGAATGGTTAAAATCAAAAAATTGTTGTAGAGAGGTGTGACAATTGGGAAATAGCTTGCATTCCTGTTTTCATTGTGCCCTTTTACTGGACTCCTTTCTAGTGCAAGAATCCTCTGCTATCTGGGGTAATGGAACAGTACACGTTGCTGATGCAGAGTGTCCATCTATACATAGTAATTCTAAGACGGGGTTTTTAAAAAACACCATGGCAGGCATGCCAGAGCATACTGACAATGCCTTCCACACTTCCAACTAATATGATATAGATTTGTGGTGTTTTGTATTTTAACAGTCAAGGCATAGTTCACTTGACGGTGGTGGCATGGATGTCTTGGAAGCACCTGAAAGCACAAAGTAAATGGCACTTTCTTTCTAATGTTTTGAGCATTTGTAAGTCGACATTGTAGCAAACTTTCTGAAATAGATTTTGCTCTGCATGTAGCTTCTCCAATATAGACTATTGTCTCAGCATAAAACCACTAATGACATTTCTAGTGTAGGTTGATTTATTGATTATGCTGACAGTCATGCTAGTCCTGATCCAGACAATTGTTGAATTAACTGCAGAAGGCAAGTAGCATGTGCGATGGATGCACGGCGATTAGTGCTGCACAAGGAACAAGGCATTGCATTTACAAGGGCAGCTGCTGCAGGTTTTGATGTGCAACACATGGCACATTTGCTGGCATTTGCTGATTGCTTTGGTGCCACTCGATTGCGGTAAATGCCTGCGGCTTTCCCTTCTTTCCCTTTGGCAATTATTCTATCGGATTCAAGAGTGGGGACTCTTAAGGGGACGTATAGTGTTAGGGTTTGAAAAGCCTGTGCTAACAGTTCTGTATGTGAACTGGCGATTTCCCACAGTGATGCATGTGTGAAGTTCATGGCTGTATGCAAGAAGAGACAGGAAGCTTGCAACTATATAGAGGAGATGGAGAGTGAAGCTATGAATTCAGAAAGACTTTGTCTACCAGTTTCTGCACGCTCAGATGGGTCATTGGTCAGGCATAGCAGGGGCCAATATGCAGACAGGCAGTCAGAGATCCATGGCAATTTGCGTGATCCTGAAGCTTCCATCAATGAAAATGATATCAGCTCTAGGTCTCACTGTCGTTTGTTCAATGATGGACAAGCTTTTGTTGGTGATGTTGACATGGATGCACATAGCAGAGGATCTTCTCAAAAAAGTAATCATCATCATCATCATCATCAACGGAGGCGCTCAGCTCTTCCTTTTGGTGTTTTGCATGGTTCTTCTGGTGCTACTGTGACTACCAATGGAGACTATCTTTCTCACGGACACAGTGCTCGTTACCATTACTCTTCTACAAGCATGGAGTATGACCAGAAGGATGTGTTTATTGAACAAAGGTATGTGGAGGATGGTCTGCCCTTATGTCAAAATGGAGCTCCAGGGCTGATGCGGTCACCTGTTGTACCACAGTGCTCATCACCACCACCACCACCACCACCACCTCCAAAGCATTCACGTGGCAGTAGGTTCACAGCAGACACTGCTGGTGAGACATGCAGTGACTTGGGTGCTTCACATCATAGACAAGGCCGCCGCCGTAGTTGGGCAAGACATTCAGCCTCGCATGTATTCCCTGCCTTCTTCTCTTCAAGTTCTCAATCTGCAAACAACAGCAGGGACAGTTGTTCATACAATCTTGACAGTGATTGTATTTACCCCTTGGAGTCTCCTTGTAAACCCAACTCATTGGGAAATAAGCAACTTGGACCTCATCCAAACCAGGAGGGTAGTGGTTGTGTAAATGGCAATGGGAGTCAAGGCCATGTTCAGAACTTATCATTGTCAATGATGCTTGCATCTGACCAAAACTGGCAGCTTAGTTCAAGACATACAAGTGCTTCAGGAATTTTTCATAGTCATCATGTTCAGGTTCAACAGAACACACAAGGAGAGGGTTGTGGTGGACACATCCCAACAACTCACATGGAGAGAAAGAATGCTGTTGCCATGGATGCTGCATGTACTAATACTATTTCTGGGGTTGTTACTGAGATGAAGTGGGATGAGGTTTTGGAGCATGAGAGCCAATTACCTTCAAAGCATGATCCCACTGCAGCAGTGCTAGCCAATTCTAATGTTTCATGGCAGTTGATACCGGCATTGCCATCACCAAAGCAGAAGGCATTGTCTGCAGTCCAACAACCGGTGCAATCTGGATGCTCCTCAGGTGTGCGGCAGCAGCAGCATCCAGGAGATGTGGTGCCAAGGAGCATCAACTACATGGATTCAGGGCGGTTAAGTGCAGAGAGGACAACTGGGAAGGATGTCCAAGCTGGTGGAATTCTGGAATGTTCCCTCAGCAAAAAGCAGGATGACAAGGAGGATGATCTTTGTAAGGAAGCACCTTGCCGAAGCTTGAGTGTGAAGGATGCAATCAGCCTTTTTGAGGTCAAAAGGGTAGATGTAACCGAGGAATTTAAGAAAAAGCACCCAAGGCAGCAAGAGCCCTGTAGAGTATCATCAACGGGCACTCCAAGGACTTCTTTGTCTTCTTCATCTGTCTTTGAAAAACCAGTTTTAAGGAGATGGAGTCAGATTGCTGCTGGTAATAACTCAGATTGCTCACACATTGAAACAGAGCAACAAAGCAAAGATCTGTGTCGTAGTTCCCCTGAAGATTCATGTATGCAGTACGATACAACAATGGTCAAGATCCTTCCAGAGCCTCATCAGTCAACTGAGAGTTTTCATCCTGGGGTTATTAAGGTGGTTGTCTCTGAAGCTAGTACAATTGCACCTGGGATGCATCGTGGAGAATTTTCAAGGATGTCTGTGGATTCAGTGTTACCACCTGATTCTCTTGCAAAATATGCAGCTGCCAGATCTGCTCTGCGTTGCTCTTCAGGACCAGAAAATGATTCTAGTTTCTACCAAGAAGCACATGTAGAAGAAGAAAAAGACTTTGTTGCATTTGTGGAGTCAGAGGGACAAAAGACAAGAACAGTTGCAAAAGACCAGGAATTGGTTCAACCTGCACTTCCAAGCTTTGTGTTGGATGCATCTAACACTGCTGTGGCATCTCAAGCTGCTTCTGCAGAAGATAATTCAAGCAATCAGTTAAGGACTGGGATTCAGCAGGAAGTCGAGTTGCCTGATGGTGACCAGCACAGCTCCTTACTGAAAGAATCAAAATTTTCTACGTCTGAAAACAGTCCGTCTATTCCACCAGCTAGTGTTCCAGATGATGGCTCATTGGCCTTGAACACTGCAGCAAACCAGAAAA
The DNA here is from genome assembly GCA_963921925.1 of Sphagnum tenellum. Taxonomy (NCBI): domain Eukaryota; kingdom Viridiplantae; phylum Streptophyta; class Sphagnopsida; order Sphagnales; family Sphagnaceae; genus Sphagnum; species Sphagnum tenellum. The sequence continues at coordinate 14,272,150 of OY998151.1, forward strand.
GTGTTTCAGAGTTCCACCATGAGGAGAACAACGGTGATGTCAAGCATGTAGTCGGTGTTGTGAAAGGGGAAACAAACTCTCCCCAAGAGCCAAAAGGAAGGTTCTATGAACACTATCGAGAAAGGAGAGATGCAAAGCTCAGGGAAGAGCCAGGATCAAAAAGAGCAGAGAGAGAGGCAAAGCTGAAAGCGATGCATGAAGTGCTTGAGAAGAGGAAAGAGGAGATGGTGGCATGTAATAATAATAACAGCAAGATGGTACCTGAGAAGTTACATTCTGCTGCTTCAGTAGATACTCAATTGCATGCTGAGAAGCTACACAACTTCAAACCTGAGCTTGCAATTGGCAGAAAGAGCAAGGTATGTACTGTTCCATTCAGAGTGTGATGTATTTTTTGCAATGGATATACATGCATCCATCATCTTTGAAGCAAGAGGCAATGGAATGGAAGAATTGCCTCCTTCTCAGGGCTTTGAGGGCCTTGGTTCTTGTTTAGGATGATGAAGACAAGAAGCTGGCGGATGAGATGAGAGTGCGGCGACGGGAGAGGCCTGCTGCTGTTGCTGCATCCCGTAGTAGTCCCACCTTGACTGCATCATTGACACCAAGATTGGCTGCTTCACAGCGTCAGCAGCTATCATCTCCAAAGCAGAATGTAGTGCATAAACTGTCATCTCCTCAGAAATTTTTTCCTGGATCATCACCCCATGTGAATATGAACGTAATGTCCCCAGCATCAGCAGCAGTGCCAGGTGCACCAAAACTGTCTTCTCATGCTGCTTCACAACGGTGGTCTGCAACTGCACTGGTCAACAGCACAACATCAGGGGAGATTCTCCTCAGTCACAGCTCTGGTCCTTGTGTTGCAGAACTCAGGAAGGAGAACACGAAACCACTGGCGGTGAGATCTAGCACACTCCATGAGAGGAAACTAGTCAACAAAACAATCAGTGGTACTGTTTTGCGTTCCTCCACAGCTCCCCTTGAAGCCAACAGGAGTCAGCCAGCGGCAGTGGTGTCTTTCAATGTTTACGAAGACAAAAAGAGCCGGAATTCAAGTATGAGGAGGAGTTTAAGCTTGGTGAGTGCTGATTTGTTGCAGGAGGCTCCTCCTACAGTCTCACAAACGCCAGCTCTCAAAATCTCAAAGTACCTCATGGTTGAGCAAAACAACATGACAAACAAGCCAATGAAGCATATGGCTGCAGCATATTGCCAAGCAGTGACACCAGATGCAAAGCCATTTCTTAGAAAAGGGAGAGGAATTGGACCTGGTGCTGGTGCAGCAGGTGTACGGAAGTCAAAAGTGGTACCTGGATCTCTTGATCCTGCCAAGTTTCTCAATGAGGACATTGCCATTGTGACATCCTTGCCTTTGGAAGATGTCATTCCAAGATCTGGAGATCTTTCCATGGACACGTTAAAACCTGAACATCATTCTGCTACTTCTCAAGTGGCAGCAGTAAATGAGGTGCAAGCAGTTGTTGAAACCAGTGTCATGACTTGCTGTAACAATCCCATCAATCCCCCTCTGCTGCTCCCTGAAGCCTCCCCAGTTGTGAAGAGCAACTCCCTTGTAGAGCTGACAGAGGATGTGTTAAGGGAAGGAGATCATGACACAGAAACTGATCAAGTTTCTCCAGTTTCCTTTGAGGTGCACACTGAGGACTATTCATGTGCAAATCTTCATATGCCAGCATCTTGTACAGGCAGTTCACAAGAGGTGGAGGTGGAGCCTCAATTGCTTGAAGCATCGTCACATGAGGAGGTCTCATCCATCTACACATCTCCTGCTGCATTGGATGAAACGTACAAGAAATCTTCTTCTCCATGGATACACGAATTCTCGCAAGCTAATAATCCTCCATCTAATTCCTCTCCATCCAGAAGCAGCACATCTTGTGTTCCAATCAGTCCACCTGAGGCCCTGGTAGTAAACATTGTAGCAGAGAAAGTCTCATTAGAGTCTCCTCCATGCATCCAATCTTCTCCACCTCATCTTCCTTTGTTTGCTTCCTCTTCTTCACCCAGAACAACACCCTTTTATGAAAGAGAATCATGCCATGCACCTTGTGTCCTTGCAGCAGCAACAGCGCTTCCCCCATCTGGAGTCAATGATGGTGATGATGAAGTGCCACATTCGGGTGTGCCAAATTCCCCACCCCTGTGTGAAGCTCATAGTAGTAGTTTAGCTGAAGAAGCTTTAGCATCTCATTATGCAAGTCCTATTGCTTCTCAAGCAGTTCCTGCACTTGAGGTCTCATTATCACCACAGGCATCCTCCTCATCATTTGGAACAACTACAGCTGCTCGCTCCCGCAGGAAGTGGGGCTGTGCTGAGAAGATGCAGCCACCAATCATCATCATGAGTAAGGAGTCTCCAAAAGGTATAAGAAAGTTGCTGAAATTTGGCCGAAAGAGTCGAAACTCAGGCTGCTCTTTTCCTTCTTCAACTGCAAATGACTGGCATGAAACTGCATCAACTACTACTACCACTGCCTCTGATGCTGAGGATGCTGATCTCGAACTCAACAATCGGATGTCTTTCTCAAACTTGACCAAAAGGCTTGAAAGAAGTTGGAAAAATGGTGGACCTCAATTACTATTGCACAAAGGTGGCAGGAGTGTATCAGCAGTACGAGAATCTTCATCCTCTTCTTCAACGGCTGCTGACAGTACTGCTGCTCGAAGCAGCAACCATGGTATGTAATCTCATCTGTGTAATTGTTCTCCACAATCTCAAATGTAGATTGATGTGCTTGGCTTGACAAAAGAAAGGTCTATTTCTGTGTTCATTTGTTAGTTGCCCTTTCTTCTAACTAACAAGTGCTCTGTGTTCCTCAAACTGCAGCACCCAGATCCTTTTTCTCTTTATCGACATTCAGGAGCAGAAGCAATGAGTCCAAATCTAGGTCCTGATGATAAAGCTAGCAAGATGATATTGTGACAGTTTCAACAAATTGGAACCTGAATCTGGTGAGTGTTTCTGACACTGCAAGAATGAAATGCCATTCTTAGATCCTTACTGAGAAGGCACGTAGCCTGAATGTGGGTTGAGCAACCAAGCAAACATGTGGAGAGGAAAGTTTCTTAGGACACTATAATGGTTAGAACCGTAGCTCCATGACTGAATCCTTTCCCAAGGATGATGATTGATGATGATTATGACTGATAACTGGTGATGATGCATTGCTGAATTGCAAAGCAACTTTTCAAATTTCTGGTGGTCCTGAGTCAGTTGCATCTTGACAACTGTGATGGGATCCAAGTACTTTTTGCACATGGCTTGTTTTTTGGATTTTGTACACATGGGATGAAAGCTCCTCACAAAAGGTTCTTATTCACATGCAAAACCAAAAATGCATTTGATTGACAAGGAGGAATCGAGAGTTGGAACAACAAATGTGTATCTACAGTTTGTGAATCTGTTTTGTAACACCATTGCCTTATGTTCAGCTTCCATGTACCACATTTCAGACATACCTGAATCAATTTTCCAAATGGTGGTAGGTTCACAAATTGGTTTGTTTTAGCTCCTATGCAAAGAAAGTGGAGGTACACAACAAGCTTGTTGGTAAGTCTCTAATTGAGGGCTTGGGGTTGAAGGAAAAAGCATACAGACAAGATTCCAAGAGAATGTTTCTAGAGTGTGACCTAGTTTTTAGGTTTATTTATTTTTCAACACCATATTCACAAGTAGATTTTTAATACCTTCTCAACCAATGTGGATCTTCTTTGTTTTCAATTGAATTTAGTCAAATTGAAATTCAATTCAATTGAAAAGATTTCAATGAGATTTGAATTCCATTTAATGTACTTGCATTAAATTTAGAAATTTGAATTAAAATAAATTAAAATTTGAATTGAATTGAATTGAATTTCAATTTAATTCAAATCAAGTCAAATTGCATGCAATGTCATTAAATATTTTCATTTAAATGGAGCTTTTTTTACAAAATCAATTCACTTTTTTTCATCAATTGATTGATTGATTATCATTAGTTGATTATCATTAGTAGTGTTGAACAATAGAGTGCCCAAGTCAATACAAAGATTCATAAGTATCCCCAATTTTTAATGAGAAAGGACAAAAGCCTATGAAATTGTTAGATTAAGGAGCTGGCTGAACTTAGCAGCTTCAATTGCTTTGAAGAGTTGTCTTCAGTGCACTAGCCACAGTTTAACCCTTAAATGTCACACAAGTCGAAAGAATTACTCGTTTCAGAATTTTTGAATCATTGTAGCCAGCAGAAGTTGTTTCCAAAGGAGATTGTGCACTATGTGGAGTGTGGTCATAGGATCCAAATGACATGCTGACCGACAAAGATCCTATTGGGGGGGGGGAGTATGTTCGAGGGAAGGTGAGCAAGACTTATTGTGCACAATCTACCTGTGCTTGGCTGATTTACTTGAGAATTTCTCACAATCTGATGAGTAAATTGGTAAAAAGCACAAAAGGTGCAAGACATTTGAGGGTTAGCATTGTAATAGAAAATAAAATCTTTCCACAATCCACATCTCTTGCATGTGATCAATAATTTACATGCAAAAGACAGGCAATATGGAGTGAGGTGTTTGTGATTGAATGAAAGGTATCAAGCGACATTCTTAATTGTAACACAAAGGTACTCATATATTGCAAATACAGTATTGCAAGTTATGCATATACTGTATTTGCATGTTCAACCTTGAAATCTGCTTGACATTCCAACAAGCAAGGTTCTGGCACATTGCTTGTGGAATTTATCTCACTTTTTTGAAACTGATTTTATATGTGAGAGTGTTCATTGTCATGACTTCAATGCAAAAAAGTATAATCAAATCATGTACAAAGAAAAAATTGTCACAAAAAAGTGACACACTGGATGTTCTAGAAGAACTGTACTCAAGAATGGCAGAAGCAAAGGTAGTTTGCTTTGTTTTGTTTTGTCATGCTGAGATCTCCCAAACCACAGCACTTCATGGCACACTCTTGGTACTTTTGGAAAGTTCTCCATGAGTAGGGGTGCACTGACTTGGTTTGAGACTCTTTGGAGATATGGTGTGAAAGCTATTGATTATTGATCCATTTTCTCAATGAAACGAAATAAAATCAAAACTGAAAACTGTCTTGGAATTTGGGGGTGTTCTTGGTGTTGTTGGAAAGCCCTTGGTGATTCAGATTTAAAAGAGTTTATTTCACAATTTTCAGAGCTAAAGTGTGGAAGATATTTATTTTTTTGAGTGGATTTTGTTGCTGAAAATCCAAACAAATTGCAAAAATTTGTTGAGCCCCCCATGTGTTCACACTTGGGCCAATGGTATGAATGCCTAAACCCTACAAAATGTCATCCATGTACATGATGATCCTTACCCAAATGGAAAAATCCTCAAAGATATAACACACATATATCTACTTCAATACTTTTCTTGGTCTTCTTCTTCTTCTTCATCAGTTTTGACTAATTTTTTTCACCAGAAAACCTCAGAACACATACTTAATGAAACAAAGCAGTAATGTTTTTGCAGTAAAACTCTTTAGACACAATCTCCTGTTCTGAAGTGCGATCTTAGGGTTTAGGATATAGGATTTAGGGTTTCATTCCATGGGGGGAATGGACATGAGACTTTAGTGGGGTTGGACAGAGACTCTAAAGCATATAGAAGCTGGATGGAAATCATAGTTCGGGTTTTAGGGTTTAGTGGGGGTTGGACAGAGACTTTGAAGAATGTAAAAGCTTGATGGAACTCATGTTTAGGTTTTAGGGTTTAAGGTTTAGTTGGGTTGGAGAGAGACATTGAAGAATATAGAAGGTTGACAGAAATTGAGTTTTAACCTAGTTATCAAGCCAGTTCTTGATTTTTTTCATAACCGGTTAAATTGATAATCACCTGGTATTGAATTTTCTAAATCTAATAACCTACCTTCTTGGTGACTTGATTATCATCCAGGTAGGTTATCAATCTTTAAACACTAGTACAAATTTTTTTTAAAAATAGAAAGAAAAATAATTAATTTTCTTAAAAACCTATAATTGGTGTATAACCAGCAGGTGAAGTGGCGGTTCTCAACAATGACATACCCAGATTATGCATAACCAACAATTATTGCCAAAAGATTTCTGATATTTTAACTTACATAGTACCCAATTTTTTTTAATAATGATAACCTGTGTGGTCTCCAAAAAAATCAAAAATACCTACCCACCAGTTATTATTGAAAAGAAAATTATTTTTTTGGATAATTTAACTTAGCTGATTATTGAAATTCAATAACCACCCAACACTGGTATATTACTTAATAGGCTGCAGTCGTCTAGGAGGAGGTGAGATGGATGAGCTTTGCTTCAGTACCTTGGCAAGCCATTTCCATGGTGGTTGATTGTATTTGGTGGTTCTTTTCCAGAATGTCACTGGCAACATGCTCCTGTAATTTCCCAACAACAACAACCCAAAGCAGCTCTTAGAGAGATTTTGTGATCAGAATTCGCAGCAGCAGCAGCAGCAGCAGCAGCATGGACTTGATCAACCTTGGGGGGCCACCCTTTGCATATTTTACTAAACATTTGAGATAAAAAAGGATATTCTTTCATATGCTCTGAAATGATGGAAATGTTCTAAATATATTTGAGTTAATTTCTAGATATATTGTACTTAGCATCAATAAACTATATTTAAATAAGTTATAAACTTTTATTTATTTTTTCAATAAGTTGCACGCTATATTTTTTTGCAAGCCTTTTGGAATGGAATGGACCCTAGGAATATGATCAGCAGATATGCGAGAATTTCATAATTCACAACAAACAAATGTCAAACATTCTTCCCAAGTGACAAGGCAGGCAGAAATCAGGACTAGAAGCTGCGAGAAGAAAACAGATGATCTAGATCATCTAGTTGACATGAGGCGTAGACAGCAACAAGATCCAGCAACAACGAGAACCAACAACAAGATCTGCGAGCGATGGCAGCAGGCATGCAGGCATGATCACTAGAGTGAAGGAAAAGATTAGAGGCTGGATCATGCATGGGTACCTGAGCAGATTGGCCAACTCCCTCGGCTCTACTGTACCAGGGAGGTCCAGGAATGTGGATCGGATTTATAATACCAGCATTGCATTGTTAACCTGGTGCAGGTCATAATCCACGAAGGCACGCATGTTCATCTCGATATATGATCAGTTATTATAGACTCTCAGGAAGCTGTGCAGATCAATAATAGACTCTTGAAAGGATCCGTGCATGCATGCATGCATGCAAAGAGGAAGTTTGCATCATGATCAGAGCGGCAGCTGCACATGATGGATAATGCAGCTGCAGCAGCTGGTCATCATGATCATGATCTTGAAGTACCAGAGATGATCAATTTGCAGAAGATGAAGCATGGAACGTTTACCAAGAGATGGAGAGGTACGTAGATTACGAGACAGCTAGCATGAAGTCTGTGGCACAAGTCTTGCGTACGTTACAGATTGCAAGCTCTGTAAATCCAGCACCAAGATTAGCTACCTACATCTGCCGGGCCGACCTCCAGGAAATTATATGAGAAATCACAGGCACAAATATTTCGGAATGAACATTCATGGGTGCATGCCTGCTGCAAGACAAGATCATACGACTGTTCATCATTACATACCCACATGTATGAATCCTAACCTCAAGCCAAATCTGGCTCATATAATCGTCTTGTGGGTGATTGATTGCCAGTCCACCTACTTGACAAAAAAAAAAAATTCAACCCTGATCAATCCATTTCAATTGTGTGAGGGCAGAAGTAATCAAAAGTTGTAGTGTTGAGTGGTGTGATCTGTGTATAGTGGAAGTTTTGTGTCAGGCAAAAATCACACAAAAAGCCTTGTTTTCATGAACAAGAAAACAATTGTTAAAATGATGACTTCCAGGAGGACAATAATGGTAACAATAATATTAATTTAAGTAATAAGTCATTTTTCAACTAGAATTTATGTAATAGTGTAATTCAAATTTTCAAGTTAGATTAGTGATTATTATTGAAATTTTTTGTCCTAGATCAAGATATATATTATATAAATTATTTTAACTTAATACATGTACCTATATCAATTAACACATTGGCTGCTCTATATATTTATGAGCAAGCTTTGTTTATCAAGACCAGTGTGGCCTGTGTCACTTTAACCATGTGTGGGTAGGACTACTGCTCCAAGTGTGAACAAGACATTGATGATAAATCTCAATTGTGAGAAAACTATCTTAAACCCATAAATTAATTTCTTGGGATGAAAACCACTCAACAATTCAATATCTCCCCCCACCTTAGGTCTAAAACATCATCTCCAAGAAATCCAACTCATCAATGGCTTTTCAACAATACCAAGAGCTTGCCTTAATTTTCAAAATATATTGAGTATTTTTGGAGTTGAATTTTCTTTGAAAGAATTGTTCAATATTCAATACCTCTTGCACCCTAAGTCTACACATTACCAAATCACCTTGAGCAGTGCACACCTACTAATCAAAGGCTTTCCAATGGTACCAAAAGCATCCAAGGGGCATCATGGTTTTGGGAGATCTCAATGTGAAAACTAAACAAACAAACTATCTTCCTAATAAATAGATAGTTGGACATCAAGAGAGTAACTGACTTGCAACAAACTTGCTTATCAAATTATTATGAACATTGATCTAATTGTTTTTAATGAATTGGAAAAATAACCAGAAGTCAAGAGCACTAATTTTAAATGACTAATTGTATCATGAATAGTATTATAGTTGTAGCAAATGAGGAATATTAATAAGAAGCAAAGTTGCGTTTCCAGCTATGATGAGGATATTCAACCAAAAACAGAAAGGCATTAATCAAAATGACTTTAGCATGAAAAAGGATATCTGAACTTGTTTTCGGATTTATGCATAATTGTAAATCTATCAAATTACATGGTAAATTTATTGTCTCATAATGCACATCATGGATACTACAAATTACCACACTATGATGGGTTAATAATTTCTAAGAATCACTATATTCGAAGATGATTGCCAAAATATTGTATGATGAATTGACATATATGCATTGTTGTTGGTGTTGAACCATATTTCCCATAATTATTCCCTAGATTAAAGTCCATTGAAATTTACTATATATATATATATATATCCCTTTAACAAAAAATGTTTATATATTTATATTTAGACTTATATTTCGATAATCTTGACACAAATCTCAATACATGTTGTGTGACATTACGCATCCAAGCAAGAGGTGGGTCATTGCCACAAACATTTAAAGAACACAAGAATATCCAAATTAACATTTATAATTGTGTAAAAAAAATGAGGTGAATTTTCAAAACCATGCCTATTTGTAAGATTTGGGAAAATGGGGATCTTTAAAAATCTTGGACAAGTTTAGACATTAATCTGAAATAGTTATCATGATGGAAAACCCATTGTGCATGTTGTAACTATTTTTATAATTAGAAAATTTGGCACATGTATGGTATAGTTGGTTGCCCTGTATCAATAAAAAAAAACTGTTAATAAGCATTTCACTTTCAAATTTTTCACAGGATCTAGGTTAAACACAACCACCAAGTTATCTTAAACATGAGTAATTTAACCAATGTTTATCCATGAAATCCATATGATGTTTTCAACCTCTAAAATGCAAAATGTTTCACCCACTTGATATTTTGGTCAGACTACCTAACCATGAGTTATCTTTCGATAAGCATGTTTCCTTAGGTATAGGAAAAGGTCTGAAAATAGACCCTTCCAGATTTGAGATCCCAGCCCGAGGCTGGTAGACCAAGGGGATGGGTCTTTACACAGTGGCAAAAGTGGACCCAAATAAAAACAGCCCATGGAATGAAACTTTATTTTTCTCCTTTGAAAACTAAACAACTATACAACACAATTCATAATTTATAGTGATGTAAATAGCTGGATAGTTTGGAAATTTTGTCTTTACAAATTCGTAAATATGTTTGATCCTTACAACTCATTCGCCCCTATTTTTAGTATTGGACACATCAAGCTTTGTTTGTGTGAAAGCTTGTCTTGGACAGATGACATATGTTGAACTTTGTGCTTCATGATCCTAATTATGTGAATCAAATAAAGTTGCTTGCAAATGAATGAGGAATGCTTGCAAACCCCTTGCATTTGGGATAGAGGGTAGTAAAGAAGGGTCCATTCTTATTGCATTTGTGGGTAGTAGTGTCTTTCCTTTCAATTTCCTGATAGAGCAAGGGTGGCAAGCATGTTTAGCAGATTTCAAATTACCTGGCAACATTATTTCAAGGAACTCTTTAAATTGTAGCCACCAGACATAAATACCCTCCCCCGCCCCCCCAAAATAGCCTTTTTTTTTTTTGGCTTTTAGGTGATTTAAAATGATTAACCCCGTCTTTTCTTTTTGTAATGGTAGGTGCCCTTTTAGTAAACTAGAATTCTAGCAATAATTCAAGAGAACAATTAAATAATAGTCACTAGTGGGTAGGTTAGTGGGGTCCATTCTTTTTTCCATTTTAGATAGTGGGTAGTTAAGTGGGGTTCATTTTTCTTTTGAAGGAATTCTCCAATGTGATTTTGTTTGCCTTGTTGGTGTTATAAACCAAACTAAAAATGGCTACTACGTGAATATATTGCCATTAAAGCCTTGGAAGACACCTTTTATGTGCCCCCAAACAACATGCCAAAATCAAGAAAGCTTTGCTACATTGTGCCCCTTCACTAATGCTTTTAGCAATTTTTTGATGGCTAAAAATTAGCCAAAATGCTATGATAAAAATACAAGTGCTAAATGTAATAAGAAAAATAGGTGGGATAAAAATTAAAACATTGTTAGGATTAATTTACTTTGGATGCCATGGTAGTTATTACATGATAATACTAATAGTCTAGATCACTACATAAAAATTAAAGTCACCCAAATATATTTGTCACTTTGTTCATTTTTCAATGGAGGGCTAAAGGTGTCGTTATCATTGGATGAATGAAATCTGCATGTGGCTGCATCATTGTTGTTGGGATGAACTTGCATTGTTTCTTGTTGTGTGGTGTGCTTTCCCAAAATCTTTAGAGCTTTGGGCCATTTGTTGGGATATAGCACAACCAATATTAGTGGTACTTTCAAGTTTTGGAGTCAAGCCTCTTAGTGGCCAAATTAAGCTCAAAAAATATTAAATTTGTACTTTAAAAGCCTTAAATGTTGTTTGAGCATGGGATATTCATAATGTTTAGGAAACAATGTAAATAATTTTTTGGTTTTTAGTTTTTATCATGGTATTATTGTGGGTGCTAGTTCACCCAAGGCTGAGGTGATGTCCCTTGGAAGAGGATTTTACCTTTCTTTTGTACTTCCTTCTTTATGGGAATATGTGTTGCTTGTAATTTCCATTAAGAAATATCTTTCACTCACTTTAATCCAAATTCTAGGTCTATGTATTTGCAAGTTACAATCAATCAAAAAGAAAAAAATTCAGGTGTGAATTTATTTTATTTATTTTTTAGTTTTTTAAAAAAGGTATTGAACTTCATTTCAAATTCTAGGCTGCATCTTATTGTCAATCTTGAAACTTGTTAAAAAAACTTTAAATTGCAATGGACTTTCACCAAAATCAAATTTCATTAATCTTTTCATAATATTTTAGTGCAACAATCATCATCACATGTGTTCAAAAATAAAAAAGCATTCAAACTAGAAGGATAAAAATAATTCATTTTTTTCATCATTCATGTGCTAAAAGAAACATCCAAGTTCATCAAAATGTTAAATGTTTTTATGATCGTGGTTGGCCACCGAAAAATAAGTGCATAATTTGATTAAAAATTCATAAGCAAATTCTACTCATCACCCAACCATTTGCAATATATACTATTATTGAACTTCAACTATCGTATTTAGTCTTCAATTTGTGACCAAGATTTGCTCTCTTAAGAGGTGAGACACTTTAATGAAAATTCAAAAACAAACCAAAAATTATACCATACACAACAACTATTAGTAATAATTTTATTTTTGGAAAGATAAGATTTGCAAAAAGGCAAGTAGAGAATTGAACCCGTGACACCACTATTGTAAAACTAAGGTTGTAATCTATTACAATTCACTTAAACCTAATGCCAAAGTGGTATCAAAACCTTAAACCTAACCATTGCCAACTTTCTCACCCTTTGCAACTACTATTCACCAAGAAAGCTACCATTGTCATGGAGCTTCTTCCCATCAACTTTCTTGCTTTGAAGAAAATTTGCCAACAACACCTAGTGAGCTATACCAAGAATTTGCCAACACTTATGATATACATGTCTTGTTTTGCATGGAGATGATAATATGTATTATTGGTTTGGTAAAGCTTGTAACTAGAATACTAGAAAAAAAATTGTGTTTGAAAATTATAAGGTTTTGGAAATTTTGGGTAGATATGGTGTACAAGATGTCAACTAGGGATAATGAGAAAGGGATTGTTGAACTTGAGATCATGATTGGCCAGTGGAAATGTTCAAAATTGGAGGTTGTAGGATTTAACTTTGCCACTTTGAAAATACTAGTTCAGTGGATTTTTTATTATGCATCATTACAATCCAAACTTAGAAGTACTTTAAACTTTCAAAGTTCAAAGCCTTTTTTAGGTTTCTTTGCAGCTCAAAGCTTCAGCCTTATTTCTTTTGTCTTCTTTGCTATTGGATTTGATGTGTGCAAATGCCCAATGGCTTATCATCCAAAAGTCAAAACTTAGGAGTGAGCACTAAGGAAAGGGTTGTCAAGTTCATTGGTTAGGAATCTATTATTGGTATGCACTTAGGTTTAAGGTAAATGCAATGTGCACCCGAGCAATGGGCAGTCTTCTTGAATTGAGTGATTTGGGGGTTTTATTTCTAACTTTTAAGGCCCAAGTTCACAAGTTACAACACAACTCAAATCAACCATCATTTAACTAAACAACCTATAGTTAAAAGCTTCTAATTTCCAAATCTTAAACCTTGAATTTGATTTTTGTGTTGCACTAAACATTGTGCAATAGGTTTAGGGTTTTTCTTTTAGCATCTTTGTTGTTATAATGTTGTCATTTTATTTCTTTTCAGTTGCAATATATAACCAAATCACACACACTTCCATCATCCAAATTCCATGGCCTTTTTACAAATGCCAATTTTCTTCAAATTCACTTATTTGTTCATATTATCCTTGCCACGTCAAGGTGAGGTTAGTCCATCTTCTTCATAGTCACCACCTATTGTTGTTTGATGATAATTCACCCATTATCATGTGTGATCCAATTGTTGAAAATCTAACTATGAAAAGCCCTAAGAAGAAGAAATTAGATGAGGGAGCAAGAAAGTTTCAAGATGGTTAGATTGCCCATTTGCCATTGGTTGAAAGTGTCGTTGATGACAAGGGTTTAGTACACCAAGTTCAATGTAAATTTTGCACCTAGTATGTGGACGGGAAAGATAAATGTGTTGAAACAAACTTTTTGTGCCCTTTGCAAGGTGGGTGACTGTCACAAATTTGTGCATGCTTTGTTGTTAATGTAGATTCTTGATTGCAAACTTTATTTTTCAAAATGGCCATGGTTCATAATTATAAACCAATTTTATAGGAGGATAATGATTCAAAGGTATAATATGGGTCAAATGTGGTCACAATATAATAGATCTCAATATTGAGACCACATATGACCCATACTATAATAAACATATAAAATTTTATATCAAGCCCTACATCAAACCTTTTTTTTTTAAATACCATGATCACAAATTTTGAATAATATTAGTCATTCAAGGTGTTTGAACATCAAACTTCAATATAATATCACCATGTAAAATTCAAAAAGGACTTTTGGATGGTGCAACACATGTGACCCTTTTCTTGAAATATATTAGAGCCTACAACAAATTTGAAAACATTCTTCCAACATAATGAAATGATTCCAAAATCATGTGATTTCAACTTCATGAGTTAATGAACATAATTCCAAAAGATGGACAAAAATCTCATTAAATACAATTGATGGTGGCTCTTCAAAGTAGTGGAAGTAAAGTTTTTCAATACATTCAACTTCTTTGCCCCCTTTTATTGTGATTACACCCATGAAGAGCAAGTTGTGGAACTAGTTGGACACAAATATAAATATATGCATTATGTTTTGCAATTAGTCTTTTTTTACATTGTTGAACTTTGAATATGAAAAAGCAATTACCAAGTTGCAAGGCAAAATACATTATATTACATCACAAACTTCATGAGTCTTGATTTGACAATAATATTCGTGCAAGATTTGTTCTTTCATAGGTTCATATTGTTTAAACATGTATATTAATGAAACACAACTTTTGTGTCCTAACAAGATGAATAGACATACAAGATTTGTGTTGAAATGATACAAATAGCATATGACATTTGTGTCTAAACAATTAATACACATGACATTTCTGTTTATGCAATACAAACTTATGAAAAACAGATTTTATGTGACAATTATTACCAAATGAAATTTGTGATGTACAACATGGATTCACAGCTAAATCCTAGCAATATGCTCATTGAAGTTGGAGATTGTTTGAATTACAAATCTAGGTGATAAATCATACATGACTAAAGAGGTAATTGATTTTGCAATTTTGGTTTAAATTTAACCTTTAAGATCAAGCCACTTTGATTGGTTCATCCCAAATGGCACTTGCTTTTAAATTTTATTGTGTTATTTTAATTATTTTAGTGCATCTCCTTATATAATTTATAAAATTGAAAGGAAGGACAAAAAACTGGGACTTATTTTATAGTCATAAATTCATTTGCAACTAGGTTGTGACAATGAAAAATATTCCATACTTTTTGTCTTCACTTTCAAATTTTTTAATTATATAATTATGTGTACAATAAAATAATTTAAATTTGGTTCAACCTTGGCGAAAACTTGGTTAATCTAAAATTCATTAAAACTTGGTTAAATTGGAAATGGCTAAAATTTGGTTAAACTAAAAAAATCAACAAACCTTGGTTAAATTAAAAGTGGTTAACCCTTATTTAAACCAAAAGGCATAAGCTCAACTCGGCTAAACAAAAAATTGACTACATTTTGGCTTAATAAAAAAGACTAACCTTGGTTAAATTACAACATGACTACACTTTAGTTGAATAAAAACAATTAGTTGAACCTTGGTTTTAAAAAAATAAATAAAATATTAACTAAAATTTAAAACATTGATTAACCTTGGCTAAATTTTGGCAAAACTAGAAAAATGGCTAAATAAAAAAATTGGAAACCCTCAACTTTTAAAAAAAAAAGTCACAAAATTTTGGCTAGACTAAAATTGGGCTTTATTATTAAAAAAATGGTGACCCTCAGTTAAACAAAAAAAAAATGCTAAGATTTGGTTAAATATTGACCAAATTAAAAAGTGGCTAAGTTTTAATTTTTAAAAAATTGGTTGAGACTTGGTTAAATTTTAGAATGGTTAAATGTTGGTTAAACCTTGGTTAAATTAAAAAGTGATTAAATTTTGGCTAAATCAAAAAGTGGCTCAAACGTAATTAAACATAAATTAACCAAGATTATGCCTAAACTTAAGCCACATGGCACTTAAACCACACCATATGGCATTTAATTAAATTGGTTTTAGATTTTAAACCAAAACATGTGGCACCTAAATTACTTGTAGATAACATTAATAAACATAAATTATACATATATAGTTTTTAATGTATGCAAAATATACATCCAATATGTCATAAATAGAAGCTAAATATAAATATATTACATTTATTAAAAACATGACCCCATTATATCCTTTATAAACTTTAATACATCCTTTGAAACTAGGTGCAACCCATAGTAATGTGACTAATTTTGATCACTACTACAACTAATGGGACATATATGCCCCTTTGAAAGACTCTTGAAATTTTTAATTTTTGTTCAATAGATTTTTAATTTTTAGAAATTTCAAATTTCACAACTTTCCAATTATGAGTGTATTTTCAATGTGGATAATCAACTAACATTAGCTCAAATTTTTTTCATAAATATTCCTCTAAAAAGAGAGTTTTTAATGTAGCAACTTACAAAATAGACTTCTTTTGATGCAAATGTTGTTCAAGTTCAAAGGTCCTTTATTAAAACCAAAAACCAAAATAGTTTATTTTGAATTTTTATTTTAAATCCCTCAACAATCATATTAATCATTTAGCACAACATTCCATGATTGACATGGCATTAAAGTGGCACCACAAAAATATATCCAACAAAATTATAATTTTTATAGAGTTTTTGTGGTTGCCCAACGTGTTTTTTGGCTTGTTTAATTGTGATTGTACCTAATTTGTTATATATATGACAAGATTTCTTCTAATGTGATCAACAACCACAATGTTTTTCATTGAACAAATCGTCTTGCACCCAAATTGAATTAAACCTGGTGGGTCACATCATTTTAAGGTTTGTGCATCTTCGCAAGTGTGCCATCAATGAGCCCAATGCAACCTTACAATTTTGGTATGGTGGTGCCCAACATAGTCCAAGTTCATGTATTATAAACCATTAGATCTCATCCCAATTGCATCATTGATGCAAAATGTAATGAAAATGGCATCATCACAAATTGCATTCTTCAATTAGTTCCATTAAAATCCATCATAGATGCAAACATTGTCATGTTTCATCTATGAAAAAAATTACATAACACATTGTTCAAGGGTCAATTTTGAAAGATGCATTATTCAAATGTGGTGATCACTTGTAAAAACTAACTCTTAAATTGAAACTTAAACCCAAACCTTAATCCAAACCTTAAAACCATAATCCAAATCCCTTTAAAATAAATTTAAATGAGGCCTTAAACCTAAACCTTAAACCTAACCTTTAAAATTAAAACTTTAATCCAAACCCCCAAAAGAAAAAAATAAATCAAAAACTTAGATCAAAACCCTTGAAACTTAAAACCTTATTCCAAACCTTAAACCCCAAATCTTTAAATTTAAAACCCTAATCCTAACCCATAAAGAAACATTTTAATCCAAAACTTAGACCCAAACCTCTAAAATTAAAACCTCGATCCTAACTCTAAACTTAACCACTAAAGTTAAAAGTTAATCATAATGCTACTCTTAACCCTAATTCCAATGCCTACAATAAAAATGTTAATCCAAATCCCTTGACTCATATTATAAATCAAATCATTAATCCAAAGATTAAATTCAAACCCTAGAACGCAAACCTTACAACTTTAATTTAAAACTTGAATGTGGTGTTACCATGTAGATTGTGCATGGTGCGCAATGGTGGGCATCATTAGTGATGCCAATTCATTAAACTCAACCAAAATGAAGTTGATCAAAATCTTGAACAACCAAGTTTGCATTGCTCCCATAATAGCCAACACATCCCAAACTCCCACACCTAAATCCATTGATTGACCAATTCCTTTATCCAATTCCTTGGCATTGAACATGTGAAGTGAGCTAGTAGCAAATTGTCTATGTCTATCCATGTCTACAAACATCTTTTGTATCATCTCATCATCATTTGAAGACGAGTTAAAACTATTTGTTGTAGAGCTACAACTATTTCCCATGAGCTACACCCATGAATTGAAAATAGAACAATGAAAAAGAAAAAGTAAGTGGGAGATGCTCCTACTTATGTAGGCCCCCACCCATAAGCTTTGGCTTATGGGTTTAAAGCAATGGTTATGGATTACCCTTTCGTATAAGGTTGAAGATCAAGATTTTGGAATATGCTTTTGGCTTTGGTTACGAGTGGGGATGGGGATTAAGGGTTGTGGTAGCTAGATTTTTAACAAAAATTAAATTAGGGACTTAATCATCAATTAATTAAATACGCTAGGTAATATGTAATAAGATGTAGTCATAATCAAACAAGCCAAAAAAAGGTGTCAGACTGCAAAAAAAATAGTCAAATTTTGATAAAATTTATGTTTTGCCATTTAAAACCATGGTAATCATTATAAATTTTTTTTTTCCCGTTCATGTGAATGTTAAGGAATTCAAATCAAAAATCCATTTGATGAAATTTTAAGTTTTAAGTTTTGATTTAAAACCTCTAAAAGTGAACATGAATGCGTCAGAGAAGAGTGATTTTGCAAAGGACTATCAAAAAGACTCATATAATAAATCACATTTGTTGGGAACAAAATCAAGAGGATAAAAACCTATTAACCACATTAAGAAATCACTGACACCCTAAGATATGTGGAATTGTAAATCTTTTAAATTCAAAAAACTCTCCAAAATTAATCCAAAAGTTTAGAACATTAAAAGTCCTTTGCCACACATAAATGGGGCAAAATTTACATGATGTGTTTAAAAAAATTATAGTTTATCATACAAAAAAACATAAAAAGAAAAAAAATTAAATTGATTATGATTTGAAATTATGGTCATTTGTCGTGACGTGTAGTGTCGTGACGTGTAGTGTTGTGACATACAGTGTCGTAAGGGTGTGAATCCACAAGGAACTCTACTAATCAAACAGATTAAAACCAATTAAAGGTAGAAACTAATCAACTAAAAAGAGATGCATGCACACACACATATATATACATTGCACAAGGAAAGTTGAGATGAAATTCTCATGTATTATGTAGACGATGGCCGTGTAATAACCACCGTGAGCATCTGGAAAATCCAAGTAAACTTATGGAGGTAACTCTCATACAAGGAATTCTAGAAAAACTAAAGGAGAAGGGAAAGGCTTGGCTCTTTTATATAACCACCAAATGGCTGAAACCCTAAACACCTAATAGCGTACAGTCACTTAAGAACGTACATTAACCCTACAACCATACATCAACCCTAGAATATATGACTGGCATGCCCGTAACTGGCCATCATGTATGAGGCCGTGCATACGGGCATGACAGCTGTTGTGACGTGTAGTGTTGTGACATACAGTGTCGTAAGGGTGTGAATCCACAAGGAACTCTACTTATCAAATAGACTAAAACCAATTAAAGGTAAAAACCAATCAACTAAAAAGAGATGCATGCACACACACACATATATACATTGCACAAGGAAAGCTAAGATGAAATTCTCATGTATCCCCCCCCAGACCTGAATCGAGAAAAGCGTGGCATGGTTTGAGTAGGAATCAAGGTGCTATAGGAGAGCATGATGAATAGTACCAATTGCCGACAGGAACTTGAGTGAGCTCCGGCTTGAGGCAGAAGAGGTGGTATCCACCATTACAGTTATTGCAAAGCAGCATCTGATCAGCATCGTCTATCCTCTGACATACCTAACTTGGATAATCAAGTGGAGGAATCCTAGTCGACGTGATGGTTGTAGGATCCAAGTTTGGTAGGTGGTAAGGTGCACTATTTTTGGAATGATCCCGAATTGTGCGTCCATCAGCTCCTTGCAACTCCAACACACC
Source organism: Sphagnum tenellum (assembly GCA_963921925.1). Classification (NCBI taxonomy): domain Eukaryota; kingdom Viridiplantae; phylum Streptophyta; class Sphagnopsida; order Sphagnales; family Sphagnaceae; genus Sphagnum; species Sphagnum tenellum. The sequence continues at coordinate 14,291,511 of OY998151.1, forward strand.
TGAAGGCCTGATTGCCTTAATCCTTAAGATAGTGCGACTAGAAGAAGTGTCCAGAGTATCATTAGGTTGTCGCTGGAAATACACAAAGTCACCAACATCAAATTGTTTCACCTTAGGTTTGTAACTGCCACCTCGTGTGTGTGCATACCGTAAGGTGTCTCGATGTTGTGCAATGGACAACTTCTCCATGGCCATGGGCATCACCCTTCTGAATAGGGCAGCCCTTTTTGCGATGACCTTAGCCCAAGTGGTTGGAGAATCCAAGTCCACAACCTGGTCCATTTGAGCTGCAATGGAAGATGGTGGAATGGGATGTCTCCCAAAAAGTAAAAAATAAGGAGAAAAATGAGAAAAAGAGGCATGTTTAGACATTCTATAACCCATGGCGATGTAAAGGAGGGCCAGGTCCTAATCCTCTTTGTTCCTAATGAGGCAAATTTTTCGAAGTCCTTTCTTACATGTTTGAACCATCCTCTCTACAAGGCCATCAGCTTGGGGATGATCCCTTGAAGTCCGTCGATGGTCAATGAGAGCATGGTCAAGTAGGTCTTGGAATTCTCTTCTGAATTTTGATCCTTGATCAGTATGGCACTCAGCACAAGCCCCAAACCTACTTAGGACTTGTTGTAAGAAAGCCTGACTGGTGCTATGTGATGATTTGTCTGGTAGTGCAACAAGCTCCACCCGTTTTGAAAAATGCTCAATCATAATCATGATGTAGACATTACCCCTGGAGGTTTGTGGTAACTCTCCAGCTAAATCACATGACCAACGATAGAATATGCTTTGAATAGGGAGTGGAGAAAGTGTGAGCTGTCGAGAAGAGAAAGAAGTTCTCACTCTATCACATTGTTCACACCTAGCAATGACGTCTCAGACTTGAGCATACATACCTCTCCAATGGTAATGAGGAGCGAGAAGGCTATAGGTACGTTTAACTCCAAAGTGTCCAAGCTCCGAGTGTACCTTCTGAATAAGACCATGTCGTTCATGTGGTGGAGGAACCACTCTGTTGCCTTGCGGTAAGCATCAAACAAGGTGATTGTCCTTCCATGCATAGCGTTTGGATCGCTGTTGTATACGATCTCGAAGACTTGATGTAACTTGGGAAGGGTATTCCCCATGCTGAAATCTCAAGGTGTCCAAGTCCTCCCATATATCCACAATGGGATGCTCAACTAGGTTACATTGCAATAGAACAAGATAACTAGATGCATAAGATACATGTACTGCTGGAATTTGGTCGAAGTTTTGCCTGGCTTCTAAGAAATCTTTAGAGGTAGTGAGGGTCTTCGCGACATGGTATCTGCGTTTTGATGTGTAATACCAGGTCGGTGAATAACCTTGAACTCATACTCCTGAAGTATAAGCGCCCAACGAGCTAATTTACCAGTAAGCTTGTCGTTGGTCATCAACCACTTGATAGGTTGGTGGTGCCATAAAGATAGGGCCTAAAATGTATGACAACCCATACAACAACAAGACATTCCCCCTCGTATGAAGAATAGTTGCTTTCAGCCTTGTTCTTGTTTCAGGATGCATAGGCAATAACATATTCCTTGCCTTCTTCATTAAGTTGGCCAAGAATAGCACCAATACCAAGCGCACTCCAATCAGTGTGTAGAATGAAAACCTTGCTGAAATCAGGTCTCTTCATAATGGGGAACTCTGAAAGCTTTTCCTTGAGTGTGTTGAAAGCTTCATGAGCCTCTTCACCCCACGTCCAAGCAACATCCTTCTTTAATAATGCATAGAGAGGATGAGCAATAGTACTGAAGTCTTGGACATAAATTCTATAGTAATTACATAGTCCGATGAAACTCCTCAAAGTGTGAACATCAGTAGGATTGGGCATCTCCAAAATGGCTACTAATTTGGCCTAATGAGCCATAATACCATTTGGTAGAACTTTATGTCCAAGGTAGACCACTGAGGTGACAACAAACTCACACTTTTTAGGATGGATCTTCATGTTGACTTCGTGGAGCCTCTTGAATAACTCTTCAAGATGAGCCAAGTGTTGCAGGAGTCCCTTACTATGCACTCGGATGTCATCTATGTAGCATTTTAGGAAATTTGCCCTTTCGAGAACCTGGTCCATGACTCGTTGAAAGAAGACATGTGCATTCTTCAATCCAAAAGGCATCACAAGCCATTCCCATAACTTGTTACTTCCATGGAATGTTGTTTTCTTGCGATCCTTCGCAACGAGCACAATCTGGTTAAAACCTTGCCTCAGATCCACAATTGTGAAGATGTTTGAATCTCCAATGCTATCAAACAATTGTTCAGGGATGGGCATGGGGTACCTATCTTGAGGTGTAACTAGGTTCAAAGTCCTATAGTCCCCGCACATCCTTTTTTCAGTCCATCATCCAGCTGAATCTTTCTTTGCTGGCATTACTGTAGCAACAGCGAAACCCCAGAACTTGATGGTTGAATGAGACCGGCCTCATGGAGCTCTCTACATCTTTCATCTACCAATTCCCATTCATGTTTGCTCAACCTATGCCTCCTTCGATAGACGGGTGTTTCATCTATAGGTCTATAGAGAACTGCATGGTCTTACACCTATCTAAGTCTTTCATTGAGAATGCAAACACATTCTCATACTTAATTAGCAAGTTTGTGACTTGGTCTTTCTCCTTCTTGGTGAGCTGGTTCCCCATAATGAAAGGGTAGTTGGAAACACCTGGAATGGAGTTGGAAAGTGTGTTTGAAGAACCTGGTGTATTGGGTTCTCCATTATCCAATTGCGTAGATTCGTAGAGGGTTGTAATTGTTTCTCTAGAAGTTGATGTACCTCCAAGTGTATTGGACATAACTTGAGTCAAATTACATGGTACCTCCTCCCCCCCAACACTGAGAGTGAAATGTAGAGTGTTGAAGATAGGCAAGTGTACTTGGTCGGGGTGCCATGTGGTTGCATCGCTAGAACTTCAAGTTGATTGAATCAATGTTAGTGTTGTGTACATTTGAAAAAGTACACAAGTTACCAACAACCATGTAAGGGAGTTTAGGTCCATGCCTCTCCCTAGTAGAGCATTACGCTCCAATCTAGTCACCTTAGTGTGACTAGTAGTGCCAGCTTGGAACCCCATAGCCCTTTCTCTTTCTTCTGGGCTTGGTTCATCCCAAGTGGCTGAAGCATGACGATACACCAGGCCTGGTCCATCTCCTTGAAAGGCATGTGCTCCTGGGAAGGAGACAAAGGTGGGCCAAGCACCTCTTGGTTTTCCTATTGTGTTTGCAAGAAACCAAGGAGGTTTTTCTTGCCTTGTAACTGGTTGGCAAGAACTTTGATCATCCAATATGTGAGAAACTTGTAAGTTAGGATCTCTGATAGTGAATTGCAGAGCTAGTTGGAGAACTGATAGTGGTGCCAAGTTGGTCCACCAATTGCGCAGCCGATGCGCATAGGAACCGCATTGTGCCCCATCAAGTAGGAGCTACTCTCCAAGGTAATGCTTGACCAGTGTGTAATGTTCTTGGACTTTTTCCCTCTGATCAAGCTGAAAAGAATGTTCTCAATTACATAACCAAGTGTAGGAGAAATGGCTTGAGCCCAGGTGATCAATCGTATCATGTCCGTGAAAAGACCAGATCTTGTGTCACTCAAGCCTTTTCCAAATCCAGCTGCTGAAAATCCTTGACACTGCCAACCTGAAATGAGAGGTCGACAGGGCCAAGTAATTCCATATGCTTCTTTTGAATTAGTTGTATGTCAGAGGGCAAAAATGTGAAACTAACCTTCCATGCAGTGGTTGCAAATTATTGTGGAAATCTTGTTGTGAACTCCTTCATTCTTGATGCCACCACTTGCCTTGCAATAGGATCAATGTCTACGTAGAAATTCCTCTGAACCACCATCCCTGAGTGCAGTAGGGCTTCGAGACCTATACCAATACCACCAAAGAGCTCTAGTAATGTAATCCCTTAGGTGGTGTCCAGGTGATTGGTTGACGAAGTAATGGCTTAATTGGTCTGCCATGGCTCTTCATGCTTTCAAAACTAGACAAAGCTTTGACCAAAGGCTGGTGGGTTACTTTGAACCTTTGTAAAACCTCTGGTCCATGTTGAATGTCAGTAGGAACCACCCTCAAGCTTTCAGTAGCTTGAGCGTAAGCTATCTCCTCCTCATATCCTTCTATCCATTTGTGGTTAGCTTGTTGGATGTAGGAAATGGTGTGTGCTTCCTTGAGCATACAATGGTGAGCCATAGGACTATGGTTCCCATGCAAATCAAGGGGTATGTATCCCATGTGGTGGCCATCGGTCTCCCAATCCACTCGCTAGTATGCATGTTCAAACCAGTTGTCAATTATGAAACCTGGTGGAAACAGGGCCTCTTGCCCAATGAGCACATCATAACTAGTGGCATTGGTGACTAAACATCTGACTTGTAAGCAAAGCTTCTAATCTATACCATCATTGAACTTAAGTGTAATCAAATCTAAACTTTCCCCAAGTACCTCCTCTACGCTCCCACTAGCAGTGCGAATTTGCCACATAGATTTTCGTAGATTGGAGTCAATCATGCCCATCTTCTTGGCGAATTGAACTCCAAGAATCACTGGTTGGGCACCTGTGTCAAGAAGTACCACTTTGGGTGTATGTCCTCCCACTTGGATTACTGGCCTGGTATTGTCGACAATGGCAACTCTAGTGGCAATGGAAGTTCTCTCACTAGGCACCACCTTTGGAAATGAATGAGAGACTTTGTGAAGAGAATGGCTATCCACAACACCTTTGCTAAGTAACAAATCCACAAGGGAGGTGTTTTGAACTCCCTTCTGATATGTGAATGTAGAATCAGAGGTAGGAAAGCCCACTAGTTTAACCATGCTAGAACTAGTGACCAGATCATGAACGTCATCTACAACACGTGAGCCAATTGAATGTCTCTCCAAGGTGTTGGATGGAATTCCTGTAGCATGTGGTTCAGGGGTTAGTAAAGGACCTGATGTAGTGTTCAAGGTATCCTCTAAGATTGTAATTATGTCCTTGGTGCTTAGCTTCAAATCTTGAAAACTAAACAATGGTGTACTCACAAGCTTTTACGCCACTTCATGCATTTGAAGTTGGCATTCCATAAGCTGATCACTGGAAAATTATGTGTTTTCCTGATGTACATGTACTCCCGGGACACGAGAATTTGATGCCTTATTAGCTTGTGGTGTAGTAGTCTCCTCCCCCCTCGCCAACAAGGTGCGTTCTTTTTCCATGTTGAAAGGATGAAAAGATTGTGGCATGATTGCTCAACCTCCTCTAGCCCTAGTAATAGGACTTGAACCAGATGCGAGTCCATTAGTCTGAATTACCTGCCTAGTGGCAGAAACTCTGGGTGCCACACTAGCCTCATGTGCCGTGACATAAGAAGGGCAAAAAGAAGTAGCAAATTCTGGTGTGAGACCAGAATTGTGTGGAGTGGAAAGAACATACTCCCCAACCATGGCATCGTGTGGAAGGCCATAGAACGACCTAGGAGGTCCTTCTCGTGATCCTGAACCTTGTACAGGTTGGGCATGACTAGCTGGTTGGGATGACTTGCCTTTTAGATTAGCAAGTTGGGCCTTCAATGATTCGAGTTCATTTTGTAAAGTCTGAATTTGAGTTGCATGGGCTTGAAACACCTCCCTCTTATCAGCATTTTGCTCCTTCTTCTTAGCATTCTTGTTAGAATTACCCTTGGTGGGCAAAGCCTGAGTGGAAGGCTGAGGTGCCTTGGTTTTTGGTTGAGGGACAACGAAAGATGCAGGCAGATTTTGTCGTTGTAATTGGAGTTGCTTCCGCTCTGGGAACTTGGCAAAACAAACAGATTCCTGATGTCCCTCTTTCCCACAATAATCACAAAAGAGATCCTCGGAAAGAATGTTGCACTCATTAGCTTTGTGGCCAGGATTGCCACAATAGTTGCAAGAAGGTAGGATGGGTGTAGCCGAGTGCATCGCTTTAGTCCTTGAAAAAGAATGTGATGATCTAGTTGGCGCAGCTGGTGTAGGTTGAGGCCTTGAACGTGATGGGGGCCTCATAGTACTGGCTTCATAGTGTGCATGAGCCAGTTCTAGCTTTTCGAAAATGTTGTACACATCCAGCAAAGTGTACGAGTTTCCAAATTCTACAAAGACCCGTTGCAAAACCTGCGCGTGCAGTGTTGGGGTACCTTCCAATGAACGAAGATACCGATGGGCAGCTTCTAGGTCTGTGATGCTCTGGGTATCCTCTTTGAGTTTGAGAAGCCTCCTATAGAGCATCTTGAGGGTTTCATCCTTCAGCCATGAAAAGGTGGTAAGCTGTAGAATTTTTTCAGAACTTTTGACTGGAAATTCTAGCTCAAGAATTCGAAAGAATTCCCCCACTGGATCAACAAAAGCTGGCACATCCATGGTGAGAGGAATGTTTACAATAACAGCAATGAGTTGTTGAGGAGAAAGGTTTACTGAGGTAGGTACCGGGTCTGGATTATTTGGCACAGTCCTGTGATGTGCAATTGTAGCTTGCAATGCAGCTTGAGAGGCAGTGGCGATGGCTATGGCATAAGCTGGATTGGGAGCTTGGGTGACACCCAAAATCCTTGCAGAATGTTGCTCGTAGACATCCAATGCTTCATAGTGCACATAACGGGCCAATTGTTTGAATGCAAACACCTCAGTGTAATTACCGCCATACTTGAGCTCCAATTCACAAACCACAGTTGAAAAAGTTCCCTTGAACTCCCTCAAAGAAATAGTACCTGGCCTTCCGCTGAACTTCTCAATTCTCCCCCAGGAATTGTTAACCTCCATGGTGTATATGGGTGTTGAAGTCACAGCTTGCAACGAAGTATACGGTGATGGTGTGAACGTAGGTGCAGCCACAGGCGTACCCCCACTAATTAACCCCTCTAAATGGACTTTGATGTACTGTAGATGTAGTGTAACCTGAACCTGAATTCCTAATAGGAGTAGTACTAGATGACGATGGTGCTATGGATGCTTGGTGGTATCATCATGAAGGTCGTGAACTCAAGGATATTGGTTCAAAGGGTTGTGTGTTACTTTGTAACTAATACATTGGCTCTAGATGAGTAGTAGTACTTTCATCATCCGAGGACATGGTGTTGTCCCATGCCCCAAAATTTTATGATAGTACGTAGCACTAACTACAAAATTCTAACACAACGTACAATTTGATGAATATAATGCATTGTTGCGTATGATGTAGGACGGCAGGACCGCAAGACCGCAGGGCGCAGGACGGCAGGGCCCATGACGACATGATGCAGGACCGCAGAGCGCAGGACACAAGACCGCAGTTGGATGGAAGTTTGATGAATGTCGGACGGACGTTGGACGGAAGTCAAACGGATGTCGGACGAAAGCCGGACGAACGTCAGACGGAAATCGAACAATAGTCCGACGGACGTCGAACGAACAAAGCTCAACCGCCGCTACTGCGATGGCAGGTGGTGGCGCTGCACTACAATTCCTGGCAACGTAATGCTGCGACGAGGCCGGCAGAACATTGCAACTCGCTACTATGGCAAGGGCGGCAAAGCGTTGCAGCTCGCTGCTATGGCGAGGCCGGCAGCGAGTTGGAGCTCGCTGCTGCGGCAATGGCCAGCAGCGTTACAACTCGCGGCGTTAGGCCGACAGCACTACAACAACGCGCTTCAACGTTTTTTTTTTTTTTTTTTTTTTTACTCGACAACTTTAAGAACGAAAGAGAGAGAGAAAGAGAAAGGGCTACGGGGTTCCAAGCTGGCACTACTAGTCACACTAAGGTGACTAGATTGGAGCATAATGCTCTACTAGGGAGAGGCATGGACCTAAACTCCCTTACATGGTTGTTGGTAACTTGTGTACTTTTTCAAATGTACACAACACCAACATTGATTCAATCAACTTGCAGTTCTAACGATGCAACCACATGGCACCCCGGCCAAGTACACTTGCCTATCTTCAACACTCTACATTTCACTCTCAGTGTTGGGGGGGGAGGAGGTACCATGTAATTTGACTCAAATTATGTCCAATACACCTGGAGGTTTTCTAGAATTAAATTGAATTACAAGAAGGAATGAACATGTATGTAGACGGTGGCCGTGTAATAACCACTGTGAGCATCTAGAAAATCCAAGTAAACTTATGGAAGCAACTCTCATACAAGGAATTCTAGAAAAATTAAAAGAAAAGGGAAGGGCTTGGCCCTTTTATACAACCACCAAATGGCTGAAACCTTAAACACCTAATAGCGTACAGTCACTTAAGAACGTACATTAACCCTACAACCATACATCAACCCTAAAAGATATGACTGGCATGCCCATAATCGGCCATCATGTATGAGGCCGTGCATACGGGCATGAGACATTTTTAAAAATGAAACATTGAGTTTATAAGGAATTAGGACACTTTCAAAAATTGATATTTATTAAAAAATGATGAAGAATTTTTTTTAATGTACTTGGACAATTATAAACATTTATTATAACAAGTTGCAAAAATAATTGTTCCAAAATTCATGGCAAAAAAACATGCAATCCTTTTTTACAATAATCCATTGGCTCATTATATCATGTTTGCACCCAATAAGTAGGATAGGTACTAGTAGGTAATAGGTAGGTAGGTAAGTAGCAAAAGGTATTTTATTTTGTGGATGTGTCATAATGTTTTTGTATAAATTGTTTAATTAATTAGCTATGTTAAATGTAGGCTAAACAATTAATTTATTAGGTAGGCTAAATAATAGATAGGAAATATGTAGCCTAGGTAATATGTGATAAGTAGGATAGGTAGTAGTAGGTAGGTTAGGTAATAGATAGTAGGTATGTAGCCTAGGTAATATTAATAAGTAGGATAGGTAGTAGGTAGTAAGTAGGACAGATAGTAAATAGTTGGGGAAAATAGTAAATACTTTTATTGTGTGGATATATGATAATGTTTTTGTACCAAACAAAGGATGTGACAATGTTGTAGTGTCATAATGTTTTGATTTCATTAGAATTTATCCCATATCCTTTGTGTACAACTTCAAACTTGTAAGTCATTAAATATATAAGTAGGTGAAAGAATGGATTAGATTCATAGTATACACTATAAACATAATGCATATGCAATATGGGATGAGCAAATCAAAAGGCTTGTCCCCAACAAAATAAATAAAATCCTACCTACCTATTTAGTTTATGTTATGTAGCCTATTATACCTTAACCTAACCTAGACTAGGTTGCCTATTATAGTTTAGTGTAGGATAGATTATAATAAATTAATTGTAATATATAATAACTTTAAGTATAATATTTTATTTATGTTATTTATATTATTTAACTATTTCAATATAATTTTAATTTTTAGTTATGATATTTAATTATTATAAATATAATATATCTTTTTTGAACAAATGGAAAATTGCCACATGTTTTATGGTCATTGGTTTTTAAGATTACCATGTGGTTAAATCCTTGCCACCCATCAATGGCACATTTGGTAGCATGCAACTATCGCATATGTAGTTGCAAGTGTAGTTGCAAATTGGGGTTCCATGTCATACTAAGGAACATCCATGGCAATGGATAAGAAATTTTGGCGTAGTCATAAGGTTTGTGATTACAATTTCAATTTCATGGTTATGTCATGTTTTTTACATTTGACTATCCTATGACACTTGTTTTAGGTGACTTGGCTATTTTAGTTGCATGTATCCATTACAAATACAAATGAGTTTCAAATCTAATCATTGATTTTCAAATTTCTTCTAGTGTTTGAATTATGATTTTGGTAGCCTTTATATACATTTAGGTAGGCAGCTTATGTAATTTGAGTAGACCCAAAATAGATCCCAAAAAAACCCATTAAGCATCTCCGAACTTAAAAAGTTCTTAATTAATTTCCTAAATACTTGTCCTATGTAGCCCTCTAAATAGTTTAACCAAAGTAGGCCCTTAGGTAACCCTTAAATAGTATCCTTTAAATAACCCCCTAGGTAGCCTTTAAATAGTGCCCCTATGTAACCCTTAAATAGTATCCTTTAAATAACCCCCTAGGTAGCCTTTAAATAGTGCCCCTATGTAACCTCATAATTAAGTAACCTAGGTTGGGCATCTCTTAATTTAAGAAGTCCCTAGGTAGTCTCTTAAATAATCCTTTAGGTAACCCAAAAATAATTCCGAAAATAGCCTTAAATAACCCCAAAATAACCCTAGGTAATTCCAATATAACACTAAAATAACTTTAGGTAACCTTAAAATAACCTCCAAAATATCCTTAGGTAACCCCAATATAGCACAATAAATAACCTTTAATTTAAGAAATCCTTAGAAAACACATAAACAATCCTTAAATAGCCCTTAAATAGCTCCCTAGGTAATCCCAAAATAGCCCATGGGTAGTTAAGTAAGTGACCTATGGGTAGGTAAATAGATAAGTGGCCTCTAGGTAGATAAGTAATTTATAAATTAAAAGGTAAATAGGCCTAACATAGTTCAGCCCTACAAGGTAGGGCCTTATTTGGTAGCCTCCTAGTCTATGGCCATGCAAGTAGACTGTAATATGGTTAGAAAATTGACTATGATAATCAAATTTGAGTATAATAACTTTCCTTTATGATCACACCCATTTTAGTCACATTCTTGTTTGTGTCACATTTTTGAGTAATCATCAAGAAACACCATTCTTTTGAGTCACTATCACTCATTACTAGCACAAAACATTTGCAAAGCTTTCTTAGAAAATATGATTATAATGGGAGAAATTCGAAGGCAAATATTAGAGTTTCATACATTGTAGTTCCTTTGGCAATGCTAGTGTTTATTTGTGTTCAGGTTGTGCAAACTAACAATAATGAAACAATGAATCCACTGGAAGAGAAAGGGAAGAAACAACCACTTTCTATTGAAAACAAGCATGAGACATGCAACCTAACCAATAAATAAATATAATTGACAAATTGCACAAGAAGCTCAAACTCAATGTAGATTGTGACATAATGTAAATTGTCACATTAAAACAGGCAAAAATCACAACCTTCTTCAAGTCTAGTAATGCATAAGAGAGCTTAAAATAACCCATGTAAAATTTTTAAAACAATTGATGACACATTTACTCTAGTGTAAGAAGTTTATTTTGTAAATTTGTTTTGGTCTATAGTCCCAGTTTTATAAGGGTTTGTATGGAATGTGGCTATACAAATTTGAATCACAATTTACTAGTGTCAAAAAAAAAAAGAAAAAAAGTGGTCAACAAGGGCGTGACTATAAAGGGGGTTTATAATATTTTATCTTGTGTTTTGAGCCTCACTTGGCAGAATTTTATGAATAGCTCAAAACTGGATGATGAGTGAGACAATCGGGATCAAAGTGAGCCCGAAACTGAAGATTACTTTGTGATGACTTTACTAAGTGTCATACAAGGCGCTCAAAACACAGCAAGGCTGCAAGGCTGAGAACAGCACCAAACAGTGGTTAATTCTTGCTGCCCAAAACTAGATGAATTTTATTTATGTGATTTTGTGTAGAGTTACATTGGATGGCCAATTTTGACCATCCACTTCTTACTCATCTCAATACAGTTTCCACTTCTTACTCATCTCAATACAGTTTCGCACAGTATTATTTTCACATCATTCATCTAGATACCTTCTATCTACCTTAGAATTCTTATCATCAATTAAGCATGGTGGTATCTCGATCCAATCCTCCCCAAAAGTTATAATTCTCAAACTTGCCCAAATAAAATTACCCACTATTTGTGCTGTTCGATTCTTTGTAAGGGGTATGTCCTCCCCAAAAAGTTATAATTCTCAAACTTGCCCAAATAAAATTACCCACTATTTGTGCTGTTCAATTCTTTGTAAGGGGTATGTTTCCATGACCGTCACTAGCCCACTATTTGTACTATTTGATTGTTTGTAATGCTACATTTCGATGATTGTCACTCGCCCACTCTTTGTATCGCCCACTCTTTGTAAGGGTATGTTGTCATGACTCTCACTCGCCCACCATTTGTATTGTTCAATGCTTTGTAAAAGGCAGTGTTTCCTTGATCATCACTCGCCCACTATTTCTATTGTTTGATTATTTGAGTTTTCCTTAAAGTAATCATTTCTTCTTCACCCTGTCTTTGGGCCTGGTTTCACCTCCTATATGATCTCCCCCTCTTTGAGTGAGGTCCGCAAAGTAATGAAGTTTTATTAAATCTGGGTATGAACTGCTGAAATCAGCATTTAATGCACAAGGTTCGAGAGTAATTATAGTAGTTGGACATGTAGGAGCAGTGAAAATTTTATATAGCAGCCCTGGAAGCTCGGAGGACAAAGGAAAGACAGGTCAAAACCGGATCAAACTCAGTTTGGCACCCAAAAAAAAAGTGGTGCATTTCACCCTGTTTTGGACCAAACTCAGGGTACTACTGGTGCCGTGTTCTCCTGCCTTTACCGAAAACTGTAATATTTTGATAATTGTGTTTGAATTGAGTGATTTCATGGAAAATTATTAACCTAAATGTGACTAATTCATAGTATCCATGTGCATTATGAAACAAAAACATTTACCCTGCAAAATGGATGACATATGGATGATGGGTAAAAATATGGATGACATAAATCCAAAAAAAACCCATATAGCTGTTATTTTGCATGGTAAATTCATTTTGATTAATGCCCTTTCTTTCTTCTTTTTTTTGCTCATTTCATCATAATATCCACATCCAACTTTCTTATTAATAATATTCCTATTTTGCGTATATTTGTTACAACTATAATGCTATTCATGATTACAGTTAGGTAGTCATTTCATTACTACTTTCCAAATTTCTTGATTCCTTTTGTTCAATTCATACAAAACAAATTTCATGAACATTCATCATAAGTTTCCCAAGCAAGTTTGTTGCACACTCTTTTTTAACTTCACTTCCCTCACACGATTCATGCCGATATAATTCTCTCAAACTTCAATTCCAACTCAAGAGGTTTAGGACCTTGAGTTGGATACTCAAATATTTACCAACATGAATTTTCCAAATATTCTGCAAAAATCCTTCAAATTATTACATGGAGTAGTAGTTGAGATTTATGCATGTAGGTATAAATTATTTGAAAGATGGGGTTTCGTAACATTCAGTCTTTTTTTTTTCCGGGCAAATTGTTTTCAAATTGTGAAATGAAAATTCCAAAATCACATTATTTATTTATTTATTTATTTATTTAAATATATTATTATTATTATTTTGCCAGGTTTCTATCTCGGTTTTCAGTGTGCAGCCAAAATGTAGAAGGATGATTAAAGATTTGTACTTCATATATGGTTTATAGCCAGATTTGGCTAAATCTTCCCACTTTTTCTTCATCTTCCTAATAGTGTTTTTTCTTTGGGGTGAATTTTCGCACTATTGTGACAAAAAATTGGAATAATTTGAGGAAAATTTGCTAAAATTTCGGAAAATTTTCACCAAATTTTGACAATTTGTGATCACAAATCTGAGGGGGAAAAAAACACCAGCAAGAGGAATGAATCACATTTTGGCCTTATTTTCAATTTTTTGTCAAGTAGTTGGACTGATTGATGGTCATCCACAAGACGAATGAGTCACATATGGCTAAAGGTCAGACAGTAAAGTGGATTTTTCGTCCATTTTGGCTAGTTGTGGCGAGCAGAAAGAACTCATGGTCTAAATATGGCGACATGTGAAAAAATTTCCTCAAAATATGGCGACTTTTTCCAGTTTTTTGCCCCCCAAAAAAAATCCCTTGTACAATCAGCACCGGTTTTCTTGTTTCTCGCCATACAACGAAATTTCGCCCAAAAAAAAAAAAAAAAAACATTAATATCAGCCACTCTGGCTCCAAACCCAAATTCCTTTATAAAAAACAATTGTACAAAAATAGTTGAATCTCCGGGTTCCCTCACAGCGGGTGGTGTCACCCTACCCGACCCGACCCGACGCGACGCGAGCTTCGAGCTTTCGGTTCTCCACGACCGTCAATAGTGTTGTTTTTGTTGTTTGTGTGTGTGCGCCCCCGTCGTCGCGATCGTCGTCGCAAAAGGGCTTGTCGAGAGCGAGCGCACGCGTGCGTGGGGTGGTGATCATGGACGTCGACGCCTCCAAGCGCGTTGCAATTGTGACGGGAGCCAACACCGGAATCGGCAGAGAGACAGCGCTCGGTTTGGCAAAAGCCGGTATGAAAGTGTTTCTGGCGTGTCGAAATGCGGACAAAGCACGCGAAGCTGCTACTTACATTCGTCAGGTCGTTCTTCCCATCTCTCTCTCTCTCTCTCTCTCTCACACACACACACACACACACACATGCACAATGAGTTGTCTTCCCACTCCCTGTGTGCAATGTGGGAAAGCTCTCAAGTTGGAAAACTCAGAAATCCCTCTTAGAACGAATGTCAAAGGGACATTTCATTCGTTTCCTGCAAGAGCTACGTGCTCTCCAACCAGGGAAAAAAGCCCAACTTCCCTTTTGACTTTGGTTCACAGTACCCCTCTAGACATGGCATAATTGAACTTTCCCTGTGAGGCCTCAGGCCTCCCTGAGAATGTTGCAAAACTCCCTGAGTTGCACAATTCCGTGTTACTTACTTGCGTTCTTAAGTCTATTCTTCGAGATAAAGTTAGACAATTTTCCCGCAAGACAATCATCCAAGAGCTCCTTGTGGATCAGCTCTCGGCTTGAATATATATTCCTGCAAGCCAGCTCCAAGAATGCTCAACAATTCTATATAATATGTCTACCGTCATGCTGCATGAATGTTCATTCGGAAATACAATTTATGCTTGGGAATTTATTTGTGTGTGTGTGTGTGTGTGTGTGTCTATGGCTTGCTGCTGCATGTCCGCAGAGCTGCTCTCATATTCCTGGAGGCCAGGCAGATGTAGATATCTTGGTGCTGGATTTACAGAGCTTGCAATCTGTACGCAGTGTGCCACAGACTTTAAGTCTCGCAATCTACCTCTCCATCTCTTGGTAAACGTTCCATCATGCATCTTCTGCAAACTGATCATCTCTGCCACTTCAAGTTCATCATCATGACCAGCTGGTGCAGCTGCTGCTCTAATCATGATGCAAAATTCTTCTTCTGCATGCATGCATGGATCTTGTCAAGAGTCTAATGTTGATCTGCACTGCGTCCTAAGAGTCTAGAACTGCTCATATATCGAACATTCGTGCAATCGTGGATTATGACCTTCACCAGGTTAACAATGCTGGTGTAAATCCGATCCACATTCCTGGACCTCCCTGGTACACAGCCGAGGGAGTTGGCGTATCTGCTCAGGTACCAATGACTCAGCCTCTGATCCTTTTCCTTCACCCTCATCATCCCTGCCTGCTGTCATCGCTCGCGGATCTTGTTGCTCATGATCCATCCCTCATGTCGACTATATGATCTAGATCATCTGTTTTCTTCTCCCTGGTGCTACAGCCAGACTTCATTATATCTGATCACATGCGAGCTCCCAGCTTCTAGTCCTGATTTCTCCGGCCTGCCTGCATTGAAATCCAAGTTGGGTGAGTTCCAGGGCCGTATTGAACCACTAGTGCAGCAGCTGATCTTCTTCAGAAACTCGGAAGCTGGGGATTCTCGACCAGCTTCGTCTGGATGATGATGATAAGGCCGGGGGGGAATGTGGTGTTGTGCAGATCAACTATTTGGGTCCCTATGTGCTCACTCGGTTGCTGGAGGAGAATCTCGTTGCTGCCGCTCCTTCAAGGGTAAGATCCGTCCGTCGTCCATTCATGCCTTTCTCAATTTTTGCGCTGACGCTCGGAAGCTAGGAGAAAACCTTCTAACGCACTCTCACGATGCACATGATCCGTAACTACATGAGAGCTAGACTTCCAACTGCTTTGACGTAGACGTAGCTGGTTTCAAGCTCTGGGGAAGAATGTTTGTTGTTGGAGATCGACTATGAAGCTTCAGCTTGTTGACTTGTCGGATAAAATGCTTCTTCTTCTTCTTCTTCTTCTTCTTCCTCCTGACAGGAAAAATTTCTACGAGATTTCGAAGCAGCCAGCTACACGGAAGCCAAACTAGCCAATATTCTCTTCACTTTCGAACTCCAACGCCGCTGGTAAGGTACACTGCATGATCTGCAGACTCAGGTACTGCAGACGTTCTAATAAGTAGCAGTGATCCTCGTCAAGCTGCAGGGAACTTCATCCTGGGCATTGATCATGATCAGAATGCTGCAATTAAAATTCAGATCCCTTGTATTTTGTTCTCTGCAACTTCTTGCGGTTGCAAATACCAAATATTTATGGCAAAGTCAGTCGCATGAGTTGTGTTTGAACAAAAAATATGTTTTGTGCGCATTTGATCACAGGCAAAGGGGTTCAAGCATGTGCAGTTGATCCAGGTTCGAGACAAAACTCAATCATCCAATTCCACTAGTACTACCCATGAGTGAAATTCCCTCAATATCTGTTGATGATCATGTCCAAGCAGCTGCTGCTGCTAGTTCTGATCACAAAATCTCTCTAAGAGCTACTTTGGGTTGTTGTCGTTGTTGGAAATTACAGGAGCAGTTGCCAGTGACATCTGGAAAAGAACCAAATACAATCGACCACCATGGAAATGGCTTGCCAAGGTACTGAAGCAAGCTTATCCATCTCACCTCCTCCTAGACTACTGCAGCCAAAGTATATATATATACCTCTGTTTCAATTGATTTGCTACCTTTAGAAGGTGAGAGAGCTCTCTATCTCTCTTTAAGGACTTTTGAAACATTATCAATTTTCATCAAACTTTGATCATTGACAATCCAAATTATTGTGTTTCTCTTTCGATTTTTCAAAGATTTAAGAATCCAGTTTTTTAACAGTGTCCACACCCCTTAGTGCCTCCTTTTACTGTTATTGCCACCTAGAGATCAAGAAAGTGGAGAAAATGAATGGGCATGATTCCAATGGCGACAATGTTTGTCTGGGTGACAGTACTCATCAAGAATCTAGTTAGATCTGTGCAGATTGCGTTTGCTCCAACATGGGATGGAGCATTACCAGTGCTTCATGCAGCGACGACACCACTAGTGCATGACGATGCACAGCTGCAAAACACAACAGCGTCTCTTCGATTGTTTGCGAGGGGAGCTTTTGCGTGGCCGATGGTGCAGAAGTTCACTACCCTAGCCTGCAGCTACACTTTCCAATATTCTCGACAACGCTGCACGTCCTGCTTCTTCTTGTTTTTGTTGAATCCGTGAAATTTATATCTAGAATTGCTACTCCAGCTTAAGGATCTGGCTTTCAATGATCCGCTCATCAGGGTGCCCATCCTTTGGAACTGCAGGTAGTGGCGCCAACACTATCGGAATTCGTCCTCGTGTGTGCAGTTGCGTTGGACTGGCAAATCCGCAACCTCTCTAGCTACTGCTGGGGAAGAAGAAGAAGAAGAAAAAGCACCAATAGAAGCGGCAGCAGCAGATTCTTTGAGCAATTGCAAAGAAGTATCAGCAAACCCGATTGCATACGACGCCAATCTCGCATCAAAGCCTGCCTGAAATCCACAGAAATCTCTCTCTCTCTCTCTCTCTCTCTCTCTCTCTCTCTCAGCTTCTTCTTTCTTCAAATTTTCTCTCAACCCCACCAAACCCAAATCCCTAAACATGATTTCCATGCCCTGATGAAATTAAACCCTAAACCCTAGATCCTAAACCCTAAAATCTCACTTCACTACAGAGAATTATGTCTAAAGCATTTTAATGCAAAAATTATAAGAGGGGTTTTTTCTCGGGTCCAATTTGCAGAGGCGTAGCGACGTTTTGCTAGGCATGAGGCCTGCCAGTGAGATCATTACCAGAGTTTTTTGTACCCAAATTCCTGAAGTAGGTCCACTGTCAAGGATCCCCAGCACTAATGAGCATCAAACGTCAATCTTAGGTGGGCAATAACATTTTCACAAAAGTGTTGTTACCAGTGGCAACCTAGAAGTGCCTAGGTCTCGATGTGGAAATTCAAATGTTTTTCTTTTGAAAAATGGCAAAAGAATCCCTAAAAATCACAAATTTTAGGGGCCTTTTCTCATATTCTGAAAAAGAATCCTTAGCAGTGCTCAACATAACACAGTGTACTGTGTGAATTCCTACAGAAATGATGAAAGCTTGTGTTTTGCATCCTTCCAAAAGTCATTATGTTTGATGCAATGCAGAATCCCAACAAAAATGGAGTTAATGTTTTGCCTCCTTCCAACATCCATGTTGTTTCAAGCGAGTGTGAGTTCTTGGCAAGATCAAGAAGCTCATGTCTTGTACTCAATCTGTCTTTTGCAATAATTTTGATTTGTGAATTCCTAAAAAAGCACATAGTGGTGCGCAATGCTCAAGGAAAGCCCAGCAAGGAGTTACCTAGCATCTCTACAAGAAATTTCTGGGCTTGACCCTGACCATGAATTTGCTGCATTGGTACACCTCATGTCACTGCAATTCCCTTGTTCCCTGAAACATTGGCACTTGGATCTATGAGTTCAAATATCTCTTTGCACTTTCTCTTAATTGGTGGTCTTGTTGAATCACCTGTTCTAGACTCATACAGTAGTCAGGTGTAAATAGGTCAATGAAACTTTTGCATGCAATAAAATGCCAACCAAATTGCTTAGACCCATATCAATATGCACGCAAAATCCAAAGACTGGTTGGTATGCATCAGACTTTGATGAGAACATTTCAACCACAAGTGTTGTGCTGTCACATCAACTGAGAGTGTGGACTGTAAGAGTGCCAGTGATGACTAACCTAATGAGAACAAAACATGCCCTTAAAGCACCATTCTGGATAAAACACCTCTTTCAATCTGACATGAGAGTCTCCCTATATATGCTAAACTGGTTTGCTGGTTTGCTTGCCTTCAATACTCAAAAAACACAGGATGGCAGTTATTCCACTTCAGCAAGATAATCGTCAACTTCTGCTGGTGTCAAGACTCTGCAGGGAATATTTTACACAATAGTCATGGACAAGTCAGTAAACTGCCTGTCTTTGGACTCAAAACCATGCAGGACAAACCTCCAAGGATTGGATGTTTTCCACCTCTTGAGAAACTCCATTCAGGTTCAACAGTTGGCAGGAGTGAATATACCCCACTTCTTCCAAGGAACTAAAAATATGCAGGGGGAAGAACAGAGAAGGAGAAAGGATTGAGACTAACCTGAATTTGCGGCTTGCATCAACAATCCCAATCTCAATGTTTTTGCCTGATATTTGGCCCTCAAATCTGCCAAACCCAGAGTTGTGGTAAGGGTTGAGACAATATCGTCATTGAGAGGACCCAATGTTAAACTACACAGTGACATGAGCATGAAATAGCAGACCCAAAATTAGGAGAGACTTCATTTACCCTTCTTTCAAAGTAAGAATAGCTGTGTGAATTGCATCTTCAAGCTCCATATCATCAGTATATCTGGTCAACCAATCATATCCACATTAATATACCATTAAATACTCCTTCACCCCCAGAATGCAAGCGCATGGTAAGGCAATCTCAACAGATATAGCCAGATCAATGAATGCAAGCAGAACAGAGGAAAAAACACCACACCTCTTCTCCAAAAAGGTCTTGGCATTGGAAACATTCTTGCCAATTGCTGATGCCTTCCATGAGAAGTAAGAACCTGAGGGGTCCACCTACAGCCACATACATGATCTCACAAGTTCCAACATTAGGTAACTTTCAACGATTACCACCACTGGAACATCAGTCTCAAGCTTAAAAAATATCTGCTATGTTCCCATGTTTATAGTTCAAATACCACTGATTGATTGAAATGAGCAGTGTGCATTTTGCCAGTAACTTCAATTCCATAGAATCAAGTTTAGCCATTGTTTGACATGTCTTAACATATGGATCAGCATGTTGTTGATGCTGGACATTTAAGGAATAAGAACTTGCTGGCTTACACGAATTCTTGTCTAGAAAATCATCCTTTAGGTTTTAGTGACACAAAACCTTCATCTACGGGAATCATCAAAAAAGACATTAAGGAAGGCCACTAAACCACAATCCTCCTATACCACTCTACCATAGCCGGGTCCTATGTCAGGCTTGAAAGCATGAGAAGTGACTGAACCTGATAAAGTTGTGGTCCATTATCATCAAAGCCTGCCATCAACAGTGACACACCAAAAGGTCGGACTCCTCTGCACATTAACAGCCAGCTGACTTGTCAACATATTATTGCAGGAAATGATACCATTGATTTTCTGACCTGCAAACTCTTATGTCAGGACAAGCATGCCAAGACATTTGTAATGACTAAAGAAATGCAAGGGAAAAATAGGGCTTACCCAGACTGTGTAAATTCCTGCATTACAGCAGCTGTTTCTCTCACCAACTGAGACAAAGGAATGGGTTCCTGCATGCAGCAAACCCTCATATGAAAATGTGGCTGCATTACAAGTTAAACAGCTCTCAATTCACAAACCTAATCACATGGCCAAACCAATGAGTGGTTTTTAGTGTTACAACTCTCTTTGTTGCTGTTTTGATCCTGTTGAAAAGTACAGTCACCTCCTCAAAGATGGAGGTCTTCGGGCCAAAAACAATCTCAGTTACTCTTTCAAAGTCAGCCCCTTCCTAGAAGCCTAAAAGCTTCTTTTTTGTCATGAAGTTAAATGCTCTAATCCAGATGTTCTCATCTCAACAACTGCATTCTCCTGTTTACAGACATCAGTCATCAAAACAAAAAGTAATAGCTGGACATCCAGAGAGGAGATGAGAAAAACTCCATACATGATAGAGCCGCTTGTACTGTTGTGCTTGCTTTCTGCTCTTCCGCACCAGCACCCGAGAATCAGGGCCCATGCCACTGCAACAACCATAAAGAAAATGGTGACTTTAATCCCACAAGTACAGTGAGACAAGATAAATCTATGAAAACCTAACTAACCAGTCAATAAACTGCTTCCTTGTGGATGCAGTTTCCCAGTATCCCAAGTCCAGAAGTTGACCTGTAAGCAACTCCAATATTTGGAGTAATCAACTGGATCTTGTGTACCTGAATAAGAAAGCTGAATGTCAGCAGCATATCAAGCATAGGAACAAGGCAACAATTGAAAACCCTAAACTTTGCAGAGGAAATCTTTTGTACCTGAACAAGAAAACCCTATGTGAAGCAGAGGAAACAAGGCAACAATTGAAAGCCCTAAAGTTTGCAGAGAAAGTACCGAATTTTCATCAACAAGAATGGATGGCAGCTTCTTTTCAGTGGCAATGACAACACCATTTGAAGCTGCAACCACCAACAAACTATGAAGATCAGATTGTTTGTTAGCAGAGAGCATGAAAACAACATAAACAATCCCCTTAGAGAAGACAATGGATCTAAAAAAATTGTTGAGGGCTAACCTTTGATTCCAAGAGAAGTCTGGCCCGCTCCTACAGCAGTCAATGCATACTCAATTTGCACCAATTTCCCTGAAGGACTGCAGCAAAAAGATTCGAAATCCCCCCACAGCAACGAAACTGTCACTTTCCAGACAGCAATAGGCCTTACATCTGCAAGCCATCCAAATCATACTCATGGTAGCTAGGGGCGTCTATGTAAAATCCCCATTAGGTTCTCCATCACCAGATTCATAATCCAGGCTCCACGAACCCTACAAAAGCTTGCTCTCTACTAAAAGAACAAGACAGAGACAAATCGCTCCTTCCTAAAAGTTGGCACGCATAAAAGCATAGAAAGACGTACATAAAAAAGACAAGGAGAGAGATCGCGATGGACACCGAAGGTGAGAAGGAAACCCTCCACAAGCTTGCTCTCTACCAAAGAATAAGAGAAACAAATTGCTCCTTCCTAAAGTTGGTATGCAGACACACAGAGAAAAACCGCCTATAAAAAAGAGAGGGAAAGACATCGTGATCGGCATCGAGAGACAGAGAGAGAGAACACGCACCTGAAAGTTGTTAGTGAGAAGGAGTACTGACTGTCGCCCATGGTTGCAAATTCTGGCACTCTGCAAAATATGAGCACAGTCGAAGCTTCTTTTATCACACAAAGTACAAGGAATCACAGCAAGCATCCAAACTAAATACCTCAGAAAGAGCGATGGCTGGCAAGCAAGCAAGCAAGCAACAATGTGCAAAGCAGAAGCAGCAGAATCTGGTCATTCTTCTCTTTACACTGTGTTTGGCTGCTTGCCCTAGATTCGTCTTGTCGTCTCGACGAAAGAGACGACGAAGATCGTGAACGATTGTGTCTTCATGTCCGTCAGTTGACGACTATCTTGAAGATAGCCGACAGGAATCTCCAAGATTGACGACGAGAATCGTCGACGAATAGGTCCTCACGTACGTCACACTACCTGCCGAAATGCTAAAGGACTTATTCCATTTCTCGACGATTTATGGCCAAACCGGTTTCGTCAACGAGACCTACCGTTCGCCAATAAAAGTTTCTTTAAATGAAAGACGAAAATTGCAGAAGACCAATTGTTTCCGCCCAGGCTCGAACTGGGGACCTTCAGTGTGTTAGACTGACGTGATGACCAACTACACCACGGAAACCAGATGAAAAACAATTGTTTAGTTTCTTTTTTATAGAGTACACCAGAATATCATGTCCACAACCATCCATCCATGTGGAACTATGGTTTTCATTTTAATTTTTGGAAGTATGAATAAACAAACAACTAGCATCCCAAGGTTAATTTAGCATTTATTGACAACAACTTTACCAAAATTATCCAAATTTTCCCTTTTTTAAAAAAACCCCAAACATATGTGGAAAAAAAAAAAAAAAATCATTTTTCTTGGTAGTAGTGGTACAAATTTGCACCACAAAAAAAGCACTGAATTTGTGAATAATATTCATTAATTACAAAACCATTTTAGTTCTTTTTTTCTATGGATCCAAATTACATTGCCTTGGAAAACATCCCAAGCTTTTAAAAGGGGTCTGGGGTGGGGGTTAATCTTTTTAACCACTTTTAGGCCTTTCAATGTTTCAAATTTGCTTGCATGTGCTCTTGTCTCTCTCTCTCTCTCAATGCCCTATAATCAACCCTTCCAATTGATGTCCATTTTATGGGCAAACTCAATAAATATATAAGTATTGGATATAGGGTAGAAAGGTCGGTTATAGTACACTTAAGGTAGGGTTTCTCATCATTTTTCCATGAGAGTCCCATTGTTTATGGTGTCAAAAGAGTAGATGGAGCCCTCCTCCTTGCATATCTATTGCACTAAATATCAACAAAAATGGACTAGTGAGAAAGTTAAAACCCCTTGAAGTAAAGGGGTGTCACTTTTATAGAATTTTTTTGATTGAACAATTCATAGCCTATTTTCAATCCCCTCAAAAACATCTTTAAATATTATTTTGTTGCCTTTAGAGTTACAAGATTCTTTTGTAAAGCTTATAAATGATTATTTCAGAGCAATTTAAATTGCTCAATTTGAAAAAAAAACTGAAAAAGTTGTGCACTAATGAAATTAAATGGATCAAAATGAAAAGAATGAAAAACAAAACATGTTTTGCAATTCGAAAAAAACTCTTTTTTCTTTTTTCTTTTTTTTTTTGCTACTCTTTTGGCTTTACATTTCCAAGATGATTTGTAAAGCTTGAAAAGGCACTCCTATAACATTTTTAAATAATTCAAAATGGAGAAAATTTGAGAAAGATTTACCAAAATGTTGAACAATAGGCTAGTGTTTGGTACTGGGTCAGTTTATCCTACCTAGGTATGTGTATATTTTTTAATATGTGCGTTCTTTATTAATCATCTTTTCATGTACTTAATGTGTTTCCAAACACTAACATTGCAGAACTTTCTACCAACTTTTCAACTTGTCAATAAAAAATGCATAAATTTCACCAAAATCTTCATGTGTGTTGAATTGTAGATCATCATAATCAATTCTTCAATGTTTACAAATTGCCCATATGTTTGTAGTTTGCCTTTTATGCATCCTTTGTGCATGTCTTGAAGCTTGGATGACCATTCCTATCATCTTGTGTTTTGCAAGGGAATTTCTTTTTTCGTAATTGAATGGTTATGTTTGTATCTTTATTTTCAGGCATTGTGTGTATCGAACCATGTAGATTAATGTGAATAGTCATTTCAACTTTGAAAAGTTGCGCAAACGAGATTATGCAACAAAGTGACAACAATTTGGAGGGTGATGGTGCATTATAGCTTTTGAATTATTAGCATTTATTCTTACAATAGGTTAATGGCAACCAATTTGTAACATTTTACTACTTAATCTATATCATTATATTTTTCAAGTTCTTGGTGATCAAGTGATTAGGTCTATAATTTCAAGTTGTGTCCCTTTTTATTTCTTCATTTGTTTGATTGCTCTTCTTAGACTTATAAGGTTCAAATTAAGTTTATAACTCCTTTGTGTTTGCAACTTATTATGAACATTTTGTTCCTAGTTACATTGTTATTTAAAATGTTTTACTCTTTTGCAATCTTCAAATATTTCAATTCTTTTGGGAACTTTATGTTCACCACTCCTTTGCACCATGTGTCAAATTCCACCTTGGTTCCTCCATTTTATAATTTTGATAGTGGGGCCAAGTTGTAATTCATTAAAGCATTGTCTTTTCTTTTTTTTGAATATGTACCTGTAACTCCATGTGTAACTCAAAGTAAATACAAAATTAACTAGGTAATTATTTAAAGGGATAAGTGATAAAATTCCTTAAAGTGAATTTGGTCATTGACTTTCACATAGGAAAAAGTCATGTGCACATGTGATTAATTATCTTGTGATTATTTTATGTGGGATCACTTGGGTAATTATCTTTTAATGTGGAATCACATGGGTATACATGTGATTACTTATCTTGTGGTTATTTTAATGTGGAATCACATGGGTAGACATGTGATTACTTATCTTGTGATGTGGAATCACATGGGTAGACATGTGATTACTTATCTTGTGGTTATTTTAATGTGGAATCACATGGGTAGACATGTGATTAATTATCTTGTGATTATTTTATGGGATAGGTAATTTCTTGAATAGTTTCCTTTGGGTTAGTATATAAAGAGGTGTTTTGTGACCTTAAGACACACCTCCTCCCTTTGTAAAGAATTAGGACTTGAATACAAGGTTTTGATGGAAGTTTTGGTTTTGATTGTTTTGAGTGTGATAGTGTGTAGTTCTTGGTTGAGGGATGTTGAAGCTCACCACCAACGCATAGACTCATGTTTTGGGTGTTAATTGTGTGAGGTTATGGTAGGAGGATGTAAGGCTAACTACCTTTGTGTATAGACAAATGTGTTGGAGTTGATTGTGTGTAGAAGGATAGTGATGAGGCTCTATGTGTAGACAAAAGGAGAATGAGAGAATAGATGTGCAACCTATAACATAGATCTCCATAGCTATGTAACAAAATTACATAGTTTCGGTCTCATACCCGTTCGTGTTTTACATACCCAATCTAATGACTAGTTGTGCATCAAATGTAAATGTGCAAACACCTTTAATAATTTTTAATGTGTTTATAATCTCTTTTGAAAGCCTTCCTAATTCATTTGACCTTAAATAGATTGTGGAATTATTTGACTTACAATTTAACCCATAATATGACTTGCCTTTGAAAAAGTAAATGAATGAAGTGGATGGAAAGAAGCCAAAAATATCATATGATAATACATAGATGTTTTCATGGTTGATGGTTGGACCAAATGGCCTATTCTAGTTTGTGTTAATAAAATTGTTAATGGATTTAGATCCAACAATGTAATTAAAGTAATCGTGAATACTTTGTTGAAAGGTGGGGGGTTAAACAAGGAAGATCTTTCCCAAAAAAAATTTGTATTTTAAAAAAAATGGAGTGAATGTCTTTGGGGGAAGGGGACAAGAATGGCATAGTAAATTTAAGATTCATGGACACCTTTTCCAATGGGTGTTCATTGTGTTGCTCATAGAACTAACTTGGTTATTCAATTTTGAGGTGATTTGATTTTCATTGTAAGGATTGAATCATTCATGTTTAACATGTATAATTATTTCCACCACTTATTGAAACAAAACTTGAAATTTTAGAAATTGGTTTAAATCGTGGAAATGAATTGAAACAAAATTTTGAAAAATGTGAAGAATAAATGCATTTTTATGTTAAAGCCTCTAAAAAAAGATTGTGATAGAATATTGTCCTTCGCTTATTGGGATACAAGTTAACTTTAATCCAAGTGGCAAAGTTTAGGCCAACAATGTTGTGGTTTTTTAAAAAAAACCTTTACATCAAATTTGATAATGAATTATGATCAATTTTTGATTTTGTGTGATGTTTGTGACAAGCAAACTCTAGTCTTCTCGCTAACATACATTTGCTATTGACACTTGTGAGTGTTTTGCCATTCATAGAAACTATGCAATCCTTCCTAAAATTTGTTCAAAGGAGGGACATTTTCATAGTGACTTCATTGCTACAATGAAATCTACCAAGGTCAATTAGATATTTTCTAATGTGACAACAACTCCGCAATCAACAATGACAAACTTTTGTTTTTTCGAGGCTTGGTACATGTGATCATACACAAATCCACATAAAATGGGTGACAAACTACAACACTAACTCAATTGAACATTGTGCTTTTCTTTTGCATGGTGAAAGATGTGGGTGCATTGGGGTGTGTGCTACTAATATCACAAGTTGCCTTTGCACATGTACTAAATTAGTGAAAGTTGAATGCAAAAGTAAGTTGCACCTCTTTGGAATTTGGATCCAAGTGGTAAGTTTTATGAATTCCATTTGGCATTGCTCATGGGTATGGCAAATTATGGGAAAGGCATGATGTTAGATTATTCAAGCCAACAAAGTAAGCCTACTTTGTTTTTTGTTGCCTTAAATAACATCCGTATGGTAAGGTTTCTAAGAAATATTTGTTATCAAAAACAACATTCATATGGCAAGGTTTCTATTTTCTTTTGCATGAAACATCCATATGGCATTGTTGCCAAATTGAACTCTATGTACCCATTTGTTGAATTGCCCAAGGGATCTTGGATTATATAATATCAATAGCCAATATTTTCTTTGGGGCATTTTTATGTTTTCATTACTTGTGAATCTAGTTTTTGAGTTTTTTTGCCACCTACACATTGATGTAGAAATGAGAAAAAAAAAGGTTAATGGTGAGTTGGGAAATTTTAAACAAAAAAGATGAGAAAAAAAACATCTTTTTTTGGGAAAATTTTATCATGATATTTCAATAGTCTTAATTATTATTATTATTATTATTATTAAAAATGCCAATTTTTTCCTATATCGAGTTCCAATAAATTTAGCCAACAATATCAAAGGATGCTCAAATTGTTTTTACATTTTTTCATGTGTCATTTATAGCCAAATTTTACTCAAGCTTCTCATGTATGATCACCCCTACTATGGATACATCCCAAAATTGAATATATATATAGATAAGGTTTTTGAGGAAAAAAATACTTATCGTTTATGACCAAAAAATATGGTTTGTTTTTTCTTAGCGTAAGTTTGGCTAATTTGATTTTATATCAAAAAAATGGAAATATAAATAAAATCCCTGTTTATGACATAAGGGTCATTAAAAAGTAAACAAGAAGCTTATTTATTTAGGTATTTATTTGTTTTAAAAATCTGACTCAGCGTGTGAACATAGCAACCTGAGAGGTCACGTATTACATGGCCTCTGGCCCAAACCACATGCGGGGAGAACACAAGAGTGGGAACGCGGCATCGTCGATCCATCTTCTTCCACCTGACGAGACTCGGGCTTCGTTGTCGCTGTCGCTTGCGTGCGAGCGAGCGCGGGCGGCGACGAGAGGAGATGCGTCGTGCAAGAACGTGAAATCGATTAGAAAAGTATGTAAGTTTTGTTCTGCAATTTGTCTGTTCCCGTTTTGTGGAATACGTCCACAGTTGCTAGTATTGTGCGGCAGTCACGATCTGGTCGTTACAACGAATGGCTTGCATTATTGCGTTGTAGAAGGACCTCCCGGTTGGTTCTCTGAGAAATGGTTGCGGAAAGAAAAACGTCCCTGCAACTGACGGTTTTTTGCAAAGAGCATTTTGAGCAGGGGTGAGAAGCAGCTATGGTGGGGTCTGCAGTTGCAGAAGCTGAAAGTGTGCCAGACATTCTTCCTGCATCATCATCAGATGGTCCTCTTCATCAGATAGTGGGGTCTGGAGCTGCTGCAGAAGCTCCAAGCGTACCAGACATTCTTCCTGCTTCATCAGATGGTCCTCTTCTTACCCGATCTTCTTCCAATGTGTTGACCAAGGACCAGCAATCTTCAGGCTGGTCTTCATTGTTCTCAAATAGCAGATCGTCGTCCTCTCTTGGGGAGGGAAGCGAAGGTCTAGCAAAGAAATTAAGCCCCGTATCAAGTCTCTCTCAATGGGCCAGAGGATTGCGAATGCCGTCGTCCTCATCACAAGAGTCTTCTTCAGGTACAGAGACTCCTACCAAGGCATCGTCACCATTCAGTTTGGTTGCCAGTGGATTTGGGAAGAGGATTCCTGCCAAGATACCACTAGTAGAAGCCCCTGATGAGAGCAGCTCATCAAACATAATGGTCCAGGAGGGGAATGCACTTGGTGCTTTCACAAAGGGCTTCTTGGACTCATCAAAGAATGCTGTGAAGGCTGTCCAACTGAAAGCAAGGCATCTTGTCTCACAGAACAAACGTCGTTACCAGGTAATCCTTGTAAGCATCCAGATGTTATGAATTGCCTATAGTTACCTTTTCTCTTCCGGAGATATAGCCATTTGCTCTGTGCACTGGAAGGTCATCAAGATACTATTTGGAATTACACTTGGGGCATGGGATCGAGCAAAGCTTAGTTAGAGACAACAGTATGACACTGTATAACACAGCAGATCTCCCAGGAATTGACATAGGGTCGCACCCCCAGCACACACCTAGCCAATGCGATATTCACCTCCAAAAAGTACATTAGCCTTTTGGTTATTATGGCTTCCAGAATTGTCAGCTAGCATTTCTCTAATGTGGTGCTCTTCTTTACAGGAAGGGGGATTTGATCTGGATTTGGCATACATCACAGAAAACATCATTGCAATGGGTTTTCCTGCAGGTGACATTAGCTCTGGGCTCTTTGGATATGTGGAGGTGTGCCTCTGAACCCACCTCAAGCTTGCCTTCTTCCCATCTCTCCCATTGTTTCATGAGGATGTCCAAAATTGATCAGAGAGGAAATGTATGTCTACTTACCAGCAACCAGTCACAGGTATAATTGTTTAGAACAAATGAATAGTATGCAACCCTTTAAGAGGTTTCGTTTCTCTGCTTTCAGAAAGCTGAGTCTTTGCTGTGAATCTTGGGGATTCTGATGCCATTTGATCGTATTTGCCTACAAGCACTAATGTGACTTGCTTCTAAGGCTGATAGGTCTGTCTTATGCAGGGCTTTTACCGTAACCATATGGAAGAGGTCATCAAGTTCCTTGAGACTCAGCACACGGTATGTAGAACACTGGATGACTGTTCTATAGTGAATCTTTTTGTAAGTCTCATTAATGAACACAATGAAGGTATTTTATATGAGTATTGGATTACAGCTGGGTGTGATGTTGCCTGGCAGGGCAAGTATAAAGTCTACAATCTCTGCTCAGAGCGACTGTACGATGCCTCTCTGCTTGAAGGAAAGGTAAACTTCCACTTCAAAATCCTATGTCCATCACCATTCAGTAGTAATTTCCTTCCATTTCACCAAAATTTAGTGAAATTTTTCTGCAACTTTTCTGCCAACACTTGCATGCCAGCAGGTGTACTTTAAGCTCATTGTCTGAAAACAGCAGATTTTAACTTGTAGTTTGTGGAGGCCTGCTCAAACATGACCATTTCATAGATCAATTGGTGATTTCCACATGGCGGTGGATCATAGAATCTGTCACATTTGATTGTGGACTGGTTATTAGTCCAGAATTAAAGGTGTCCACTACAAGCTGGAGAGTTGCCTTCATATATTGAGGACCTGTCTAAAGGAAGTACAATTCCTAAGACCTAACTAAAGGACTGCATGTGATGGATGCTATTGTGGAAGAAGGCAGGAGGATGTCTGTGGATATATTATGTGAACTTCATGAGCTACTTGTCCTTGGGTGAACTGAAGAGAGAACACCCAATGCTGAGTCAATGTTGAAGTGGAGAGTAGACACAGAAAGAACAAAAGAAACTGATTGCATAGTGGAGGAAAGGAAAGCACCTGCAGGCCAAAGAACAACAAACAAATAGAAAATAGCGACTGTTGAAGCCTAGGAGAAGGGAAAAGTTACTGGACTCTCAGCTATTGAATTTCAGTGCTGTGCAGGTGGCCTGTTTCCCATTTGATGATCACAACTGTCCTCCTCTACAACTTGTGGCTGCTTTTTGCCAAAGCGCTTACTCATGGTTGAAAGAAGACCTTCAGAATGTGGTGGTAGTTCATTGCAAAGCAGGAATGGCACGCACTGGGCTCATGATAACATCCCTTCTGCTCTATCTTAAGGTACTCTTGATCATGTGTGCATGTGTTGGCATGAGATGGCATATCACCAACAATCACCAGGTTATGACAGTGCAACTTCATTTTGTGAAAATACATGCACACACTCATATTGTCATCTACAACAGAGGTCCAGGTTTGTATGTAAGGACATTTTAAGTGGTCAGGTTTTGCTTAGGCAGCAGTTTAAAAGGGTCACTCAGGAATATGATTTTGGGACTTGTTCTCCACTTCATTATCTAAACTACTCTCGAATGTTGTTTGGCTGGGTTTCCAACACTTGCTTGATGATATCAACTTATGTGTGTAGTTTTTCCCAACTGCGGAGGAGTCTATCAATTACTACAATCAGAAGCGTTGTGTGGATGGCAAGGGCCTTGTTCTTCCCAGCCAGCTAGTAATTTTCTTCAATTTGACCCCTCTAAGCATCTTGATCATTTACATATTGCCTCTTGCTATCTTCTGTTTGTTTGAGATTATCAGCAATTATCAAAGCTCAAAGCTTTATGGAATCCAATAGGTGGGTTTGAAAGCCAGTCAATGGGGTTACCACAGACCATCTAACCTGGGATTTATTGCTTCTCTGACAGCGCTATGTGAAGTACTTTGAGCGTGTTTTAAGGGAGTTTAATGGGAAGACTCCTGTTGGCAGAAAGTAAGCTTGGCTTGCATCCTCTCCCTTGCTTTTGTTCCTATTTCTATTTCACCAAGTTTCCTCAGTTTCTACTTTAGTCTTGACACAGCAGTGCAAGTTGCATGAGTAGGATGCGGTCGTATTGTGCAATAGCTGAAATCAGCCCATGAGCTTAGTTGTACTTCTAATGGCTTCTTTTGCAACTTCTGAGATTGGGCAATTGCAATTGGTTCAAAGGGTTTAACATGACCATTGTTGGCAAGCATTTCTCAATCAGAATAGGAAGGTATTGACATGATCTCTATTCTTCGTGATAAATCCAATATTGTAGATACAACTAAATGTGAAGTTGGTGGCTGTTAGTTTTATATGTTCTTAAGGCTTTGTAGCTCAAGTGGTGAGCTTAATCATTCGTTTGAAGATCCAAGATTACTCTTTTAACCTCTAATTAAATTGAACTCGAGTTTTGCTCAACAAAGTAAAATTCACGTTTGGTGTTTCAACCTTCTGAATTTTTTAAATCTTTCATTCAAGTGCTGCTTGATTTTGAGTGGGGAGCTCTTTAAATCCCACTTTGCCCTCATTGCTGCAGTCTCATAAATCTCAGTTCTATCTTTCCTCTTGCCTGTTTTGTTGCTTTCTTCTTGTTGCCTTTACAATTTCCTTGTTCATTGAGCTAGCTAGCCAGCATCATGGCTGAGTCTATCCATTACCTGCAGATTTGAAACAGAAACTCTGTACATTGGTGGAATATCTGGCATTAAGCTATAACCACTGCCCATAGCTGATGATGTCAGTGGGATCTAGCAGTAACTACTCACTACCACACAAGTTGCTGTTGACAGCCACTGAATGTGCAAGAAACCATTGCCATGGTTCATATAACTTCCTTTATTTTGTAGGATATGGTCAGGATGCACAAGGTCCTGACCTCTACCCTCTATATAGGCCTCTCTATGCCTTGGCTTAGATGCTTGCTTGTAAAGGGACAAGCTAAAACACAATGAAGCTTACCATCACAAGCTTGTTGTGGCTTGAAAGAGGATCCTATTGATTCATGCCTTCTTAGTTTTGGTTTCTGGAACTGACACAACAGTTACCTTCAAATTGTTTTTCTGGAGGAGTTTGTGCAAGTTCATAGATATTGATTTGTGTTTTTTCTCCTTTCCATTTCTGTTAGGTGTCTCTCTTTTTCCTCATGCAGTGTGCTGCAATTGTGTCTTCATGTTTGGTGAAATTTTTCTCTAGCCTTATTGTCTGCATCTTATGATTTTTATTCATATGGATTTCAATTCTTCATGGGTCTATAGTTATAATAGAGAAATCCAGGAGTTGCATCCTATACTGGGGAGGGTGAAGGGAACCATATTTGTAATTTATTTAACACTATAATTTACTTTATACTGCAGGTGCATACTGAGGGGCATTCGATTGCACAAGTGCCCTTACTGGATCCGCCCTGCTATCACTATTTCTGATCATAATGGTAACTTGTCATCATAATTGACAACTACTCTTGGAGATACTTTTTACATTGAAATGAAACCCTTTAATACTGGAAAATTTGAAGCATTTACTCACACAGAGGTCTCCCTGATTTTTGACGTCAGTTTGAGGGATGTGTTGAGAGAAGAAACTTGATTCATAGAACTAGGGAATTCTGTTTGAGATCACCTCAGTTGAATTGGAAACTTTCTATGAGAGGATTGCTTCAATTTACTTAGTGCTAAGATGGTTGTCTCAAGCTGAGCAAGTCCATCTTTGCTTTCATCAGGTGTCCTCTTTTCAAGTAAGAAGCATCATCGAACAAAAGATTTGCTGGTTTGTGACACATGTTTTCAGCATCCTTGCACCCCCTTTCTTGGCTTGAATGGGATCTCCAGCATTCCGTTAGAGTGAAGCTGTTTGAAGCAATAATAGTGCTTATAGACAATCTGATGGAAATATCGGTAACACCCTTGATAGAATTTTGTTGCCTACCAGTGGTGCTGTTCATGCTAATGGTTGGCATTGGTGGACACAGACAGAAGACATATGGTTTAGTGCCCCTAGGAAGGGTGTAGTTGTTTTTGCTCTGCCTGGAGAACGGTGCGTGGCAGACCTAAACGGGGACTTCAAGGTTCACTTCAATGATCGCCATGGTGACTTCTATT
The DNA here is from genome assembly GCA_963921925.1 of Sphagnum tenellum. NCBI lineage: Eukaryota > Viridiplantae > Streptophyta > Sphagnopsida > Sphagnales > Sphagnaceae > Sphagnum > Sphagnum tenellum. Next base: position 14,324,713 of record OY998151.1, read on the forward strand.
GGTTTGTCCTGCCACCATCTATATGTTGTTTCTAACAATGCAAGTCACAACCAATATTTTCTTAATATGATTGGACTCTTTTCCTGTCTGGGTTTGCTCATCTGTGGTGTCAGGGTTGGACTAACATCAGGCTTTTCTGCAGTTGGCTGAACACAAATATGATGGAGACAAGGCAGATTCTTCCTATCTCAGAGCTGGATGGATTTGAGAAGGTACTGAAAACACAGACCTTGACAAGATAACCCAGCATCCTTTTTTCTGCACTGGAAGAGAATTGTATAAACCTGTCATGGCAAGGAAAAGCAAGTATTTTAAGTGGGTTTTACATTTAGTCTGCAACCCATTCAGCTTCTGGTTTGGTAGGGTAGCCCTATTGGTTTTAACTGCAAATGTATCACAATAAGTGACTCCAGATCATTTGAAATGCTTACAAAAGAGAAGATTTCTCCATTCATTCTATTTCATTTACAGAGGCGGCTTCCCTCTCCTGGGTTCCAAGTTGAGGTGGTGATTCTGGACCACGATGCTCCTATTCCCATCAAGAAGGTGGCTGAAGGAGCAGCTGCACAGTCTGGAACTACTGGATCAGAGGCCCCTGCTCCCTCCACTTCTCATGAATGGACAGATTCAGAGGCAACAGCTACCTTAAATACAGCAGCCATCAGAAAGCTTGGGGTTGACAATACTTCCACAGGTATGGCAACTTCCCCTTGTGACCAGACAACCAGAAGCTTCCCACTGCCTTGGATTCTTTCACTTGTAGGAGAGAGGGACAGGGGGCTGAAGCATCTGACTGTCAAACTTCTCAACGCAGATTCAACTTATCTTGGGGAGTTTGGTACAGGAGTGGAAGAGTGGGCTAAAGAGTCTGAGGAGGGTGAGGGCACAACACATGCAGAGAAAGAAGAGTCCTATTATGGAAGTGCTGAGAAAATTACAGGATTACAGCCTGGAAGCAGTTCCCATCAGACTAATGAAACTCTATCCAGGCATGACAAGAGTCCAAGGAATAATGCTGCAGTTGCACCAAGTGATTTCAAAGCGATTGCAGCTGCCAGCGCTGCTGATGCCTCTGTGTTTACATTTGGTGAGGATGATGAAGATTATGACAGTGGGGAGGAGTTGCAGTAGAGTTCCACATTCCTAATTGTTTACGACTCCAGCTACATCTTGTGGTACGATTATGATGTGTTATGGTTATGGAATTTCTCGCATGTAGAAGACCAGGTTTTGTTACTTGGATGATAATATATCTAATATGAAAGCCTTGGAATGGAAAATGAAACTATCTTGTAGAGACAAAAAAAATTATCACTTGTTTATGACTCATGGTATGAGGCCCGGCAAGTATATAGTTGAAGGTCTTCAAAGAAATGGAATGCCTAGCATATTTAGCTTCTTCTGATTTATCTCTAAATGCCTGTTGATTACACTTAGTGCTCTGGATGTTGTACTTCCTTAAGAAACCAGCATCTACACACTATGCTGCAGACAATTAGTCCACCAAATGGCAACCTCTGCTCAGTGACAATTTCAATTTCAGGTTTGTTAACACTCCACAGTCCCATTTGCAGGTCAATATCCCATTGTAGGTTTATAGCACATTTGGATAGTCTTGCCATGCCTATGGTAATAAAGCTTATAGATATACATCAGTTACATAGCTGTAAATCATCTGGAATCTTTGTTGTAGTGTCCCAAGTCAAAATGTGACAGCGTAAATAGTTGATCTCACCAGTTCATGTGACCGTACATGATATGTCCACAAATGTTGAGACACAGGTTCCCAGCATGACCCATGATTCAGGCAACTTGTATTAAGATAAGTTGTACAAGACATCAAAATTGCTTCCACAGACTCCAGTGTGGAAGTAGGAATTTGTTCTAATTCTTTACAAGAAGGAAAAGAGGGAAAATTGAATTACCTTCCCTAGTGTGGACTGAAAAGCTTCCAATCTAAGGCTACTCAGGAAGTGAAACATCAAGAAGGCGGTTAGTAGCTGGTCGGGCAATCAGTCCTTCCATAATCCATCCTGTTGCTCTCAAGTCTTGTCTAATTTTCTCAAACTGGTTGTCCATGTAGGTATGAGAAACACGCAACAACCCTCCCTCACTGCAGTCACCCACAATGTTGCTCCTCACTGCAATTTCTGAGCTCTCGAGGTGATTGAGGTAAAGTGCTTGAACCATGGCTCTCAGCATGTCTTGTGGGGTTGCACCTTGCCTGAGGACAACCTGCCAGCCCAAATCAAAGATCTTAGCTGCTTCATTCCTGGTACAAGTGAATGTATCCACACCCACTTGTAAGCAGTTCCAGTTGAGCTGCTTGAGCATACTGTGGGGAAATCCACAATAATACCTGCAAGTATAAAGAAGATTGATCTCTCTCTCTCTCTCTCTGTCTTACTGCTTTTGTTATCAATATTCTGGTCAGCCCAATGAGTGACGGAATTGAATTGCACAAAAAGAGGAAACATACTATGAGTTTGTCACCATTCTTGGCCAGAAGGTAGTGTTCTTTGCTGTACACATCCAGTACAGCATCAACCTCTTCACATGTGTGGACAAGATGATCGAATCTAGCTCCAAGTTCAAGGTTGTGCTCTATGCTAGTGGCCACCTCCTTTGTCTGCTCTGATAGTGAAGTTCCTTGTCCCTGTGCATCGGACAAAATAAGAACCATGTAAACACTTAATAATGGTTGTCTCTTGGGTACACATGTCATGGTGCTATTTCAGTCAGTCACATAGGTTTATGGGGTACACATTTACTGGTGTTATTTCCGTCAGCCACATCGATTTGAGGAGGCCAAGATAAAGAGAAAAGTACATTACATGGAGTAGTGTTCACAGCCCTTCTTGATCCAAAATTCTAGCCCTAAAACACTAAACCTCCCAACACCCAGAATTTCTAGCCCTCAAACCCTAAACCTCCCAACACCCAAAATTTTAGTTCTGAAATTGTAAACCTCCCAACATGCAACAACACTAAGAACAGGCTGAAAGCTACACCAAAGACTTGACCTTCTTAGATTCAAAGAGTTATTCCCACCTACTTTGAGAGAGGCCATACAGTGAGAGATAAATATGGTCCTTAGTTAAGAGTCTTGGTTACTGTGTGTGCATTGGGAAAACAAGAGTGATGAGTTTGACCCAGGACTTTTTGTTGGAAGGCTAAACACACACAAAAAAGAGGGAGAAAGGGAAATACTTGTGATCCACGTAATCTGAAATTGCAAAAGGCGACTTTTGGAAAGATGGGTTCCTCTCCATTGACCTCTCTCACCGAAGGGACCCTGCCACTCTTGAAATACTCAGTGAGAATCAAACCTGGTACCCAGAGCAACACCACACCAGTTAGAAAACCTCCTCAGAAGAACATCAATCTCCAAGCTTCTTAAACACTCAAAATCCTCAAAACTCCAAGGAATCTCCATAATATGCTTGTTGACATAAGCTTTTTAAATTGTTTCAAGATGTCAAAACTTACTTGCACGATAGGGGTTCAGGGTCCGCAACTGCACAGCTTGGTATGATTTCAGATTGCAGAAGATATGAAATGCTGTCACTGCCCCAAACGCAAACACCAGTGGTGCTCCTGAGCTCCCCACATAACCTGACAATGCAATGCCAAGTGCAATGCCCACTGACTTGCTCACCATGCCTTGTGCCTCTCCTTTGGCTATCACCTAAATCCATGACTCAAAAGACCCACATAAACACCTGGTGCCTCCATAAGAAAGATTGCAAGCCCATTGTTACGAGAGAGAATTGTGAGAAAATTGTCACAGCTCAATATCATCACAAATAGTGACAAATGTTTTCAGACAAAGGTAACAGTTTGATTTGAGTTCCATGTGAAGCATTCGGCCAAATTTCTTTTGGATTCTCAAGAAACAGGATTGTGGTATGGTCACCCCACAATTCAGGGTATTGCAAAAACCACATCCCTAATAACAAAGATTTTCCAACAGTTGGACTTAACGATTGAGCTGAAAAAAAAAGTGATGGGTCTGGACACATAAATCTCCAACTGAAAGCCTGAAATATGGGAAACTCTAATAAGGCAATGAAAGCCAGAGTCTTAAATGCAAAACTTGAAGAATCCAGACAGGAAGAATATTCAGTATACTTTTACCTCTGCAAAGTTACGTTGGGCAGCCATTCCTGCATTGAAGCAGCTTCTTGTAGCAGCCTGCAAAAATGAAAACTAATGAGCATGAATGCAAAATAACATGAACCATGGATGGAATTTTCCAGACTACTAGCATCCTGTATCTTCAACAGGTAAAGGAGGCTCATGTTGGTTGATGTAGTGAGTGCATTTATACCTGAATAAGACCTGATGCAGAGCGGCCTGCGCCAGCAGCAGCCGCCAAGTACACAAAAAGATGTGGGAAGGTAGGAGTGAGAAGCTCAAGGCCATATGACATATCCTCAAGCACGTCTGAAATAAGTCTCCATCCCTTTGGATGCACATCAAAATGGCGACCATACTTGGACAGCACAATCTTACTGAGGTAGCCGATCCCATCCCTCAGAACCCAGTTGACTGCAGCTGCTGTTGGGATTGCACCTTTTCCTAAACCCACTGCATACAGCAGAGCCTACACAAGACAAGTTGGATAAGAGTGCATGAGATAATATTTGAAAAAAGAAATTTCTGACATTTTCATCTTCTATTCACATTTTTCTTGAAAAAAAGAATAATCTGGAGATTGTCTCACAGTAGTCAAAGTAGATTACACATTTAACAGTGTGACATAAAACTTCTAAAACCCTGTGACATCAATTTTGCAGCTTGAGTGAGAAACAGAGATGATGGAACAGGGTACAATGCTTGAGTGCTCTTTAACTGTTGTCCAAGATGACTAAACACGCCATGAAATTCAACACAAACATTAGGATGGGCACAAGACAGTAAGGTTCAATCTGTGAGAAGAAAAAATGGCTACATTGCAGGATAGGCATAAGACAGTACGGTTCAATCCATGAGAGACAAGATGGCTCTTCCAAGATCCCTAAACCTTTGAATCAGGCAAGTAATTGTGTGTGGAAGAGGAGGTGAACTAAAAAACTGACCTGTGTAGTAAGAACACCTGAGATTTGGCTGGCAATGATCTGACCCATGCGCCACAGAGTATACTCCATGTAATCAGATGTTACACTTCCTGGATATCCTTCAGGCAACATTATGCGCTTCCCAAGCTCAATAAACCTCACCATAACAGTCTTCAACCCTTTCTCAAAACCCTTGTGTCTATGTGTCTCTATCTCCTCACCTTCTTTCATTTCCCTGTTGTGATTGTCAGTTAAAGTCTTCTCATAACTCATAGCTTCATCTTCATTATTCTTTATTGAATCTAATACGAAAGTATCCCTCTGTGAATCCGCCTTAAAGTGCCTCCAGCGGCCACCTTTTACTTCCCATATCCCTGTCAGAGTATTGGTTTCAGGATTAGCCCCTTTCTCTGTCTCTAATGTTGAAGAAGTTCCAGTAAGGGCAATGGCAGCATCTTGTTCCATGAACACAAGTAGTGCTCCAGCAATTGCTACTACTGTTGCCCATCCCTGCCTTATTTTTCTTCTATTCCTGGAACTGAAAATGAAAATTCCAGCAAGAGATGCTGCACAACTGTGACCTGGACCATCGGAGAAAGAAAAACCACCATCAACACCATCTCCATCTCCACCCCCTCCTCCTCCTCCTCCTCCCATTGATATTCCATTCCCATCATCCCATCCTGCAAACTGAAGCTGACTACACTGACCCATCATTTCCTCTTCAACATTTCTCAACGGATTTTCATCTCCGTGCAACAATTTCTTCTTCTCCTCCTCCTCCTCCTCACTCGGTACATACTCAAACCCTAATTCATTTTTGAGGTGAAATCTAACGTGCGCCGCTCCAATATAGCTGCGCTGAATGTCGCTAATCAAAATCCCGCTGCTACTGCTTCCGAGCCGCCTCGTCTTCCTCCTTCTTCCAGATCTTCTTTCCAACTTGAGCGATCTCGTGATCTCTTCTTCCCAACAACAGGAACTGCCGCAACCCATCTTGATTCTCGACCTGAAGCTGCTTTCTCCACTAGGGTTTAAAGCTGAAGAAGAAGAAGAATAAGAGTCTTTAATGCTTGGGAAGAAGAGTCTGCTGGAGCAGTTTGTTTTGTCTACTACAACAGCAAAACCAACTGACGACTCCATCGCCAGCATACAACTAGTACCGAGCTTCATTTGAGGCACGAACACCATTACTGTCACCACTGCTGCTGCCGCTGCTGCTGGATCCTCCTCAAGACCTTACTGATTTAGCAGCATTTGTGCACTCTTCTGCAGCCATTTGTGCACAGAAGCAGCTCCCAAATTCTTGAAACACATCCTAAACCCTAAACCCTAAACCTCACAAAGAACCCAGTACTGCAATTGGATCAGACTAGAGGCAGGAGTGAAGAAGAGCTTGATGATGATGATGATGATGGAGCTGCACCATCATCAATGATCATGGAGCTGCATTTTTTCCACAAAGAGTTTGAAGTAGTTTTCCTTTCCATATAATTAACACAACGTGCAAACAATAATTCAAAGAAAGATTATTAGTGGAGTCATGAATGCCTATTTGTCTCAAAGAGAGTCTCCAAATTTTTAAACCTCTCCAAAAAGAAACCCTAAAATGAAATGGGTGTTTAAATTGAGGCTAAACATACATGGCACCATTTTGGAAGGAAAATTAATTGGTTGAGACCCCCAAAAACAACAAAGAAAAAAGAGCTCAAAGGAGAGCTCATGATTTGGAGAACCAAGATGCAAAGCTACCAAGGCATGGTCCAAACTCAAGGATTCAATTACCACACCATCCTCATGGCTACACATGCTACAAAGAATATGATTATAAAGAAGGAATGGACAAATGCAAGTTTTTCAATGGTGTTGGGTAGGTGCACCTTGCTTTTATGCACATTAATGTTCTATGCTCCATTTTGAATCCCAAGAAAGTTGTTCTTTGTATAATTTATGGATTATTACATAAAAGAAAGGTGTACCCTATGGTGTGCTATTTTGAGTTTTTTTTTAAATCCATTAAAATTAAAATATTTTAAATTATATATTAAATCTATTCTCATAATCAATTTTAAACATCATATTTACATTCACATAAATTGGGAATTTTTATTTTAAACAATTAATTGCACCCTATATCTTTTTGCACCTTATTTGGGGAAAAAAGAAAATAACCACCTATTTTGAATCAAGCAAATGAAACTTATTAAGTTCTTCAACTATTTATAGGTGGTAATATTGTTTAGTTTTGTTAGAAGTTATATTCTTCTCTAGCACTTCAATGGAATAAAAATTGCCATCGTGATTTGTTCCTTGACAAAAGCAAATCATTCCAAGGTTGACATCACCATGTTGAGTATCACATGAACTTGGGTTTTGATTGTCAATTTCATAACCTTCACATCTTTTGATCTTCTTTTGTAAACTTAAATTGCCTTGTGGCTTTTTTAATGTGATTTGGGTATGAAAGTTTTGACTTGAAGAATCTTCACCTCCTTGCTTTAAACTATTGAGTCGACAAATAAAAGTTTTTTACTTTATAAGCGGTGTTTGTTACATATCACCCCAATATTGGTGTCTCAAAAAACTAGACAACAATGTACAAATGTAAAAGATGTTTTTGGAATGTTTCTACTTGTAAAATGTGAAAGCATTTTTAAATGTATCATTTATAGATATCAAGCGAATAGATTCACAAAAAGCTTAACAATGTCATAACATTATACAAACTTGAAGGTATTTGTGCATATTCAATAGGATGATTTTCATTATGATATTTTCAAATCATATCATAGAATGTTACAATTATTTTATCATTTGAAATTATAAGATCATGCAAAATGTGAAAAAACGAGCAAGATAACTAACACTCCTCTTCAATGGCAAAATTATTTCCTTTCTTTTTTTTGCAATGGCACTAAAGTTTGGTTTTCAACAAGGAGAGATCCTCGAAAACTTAATATTTCACAAGAAATGTTACCAAGCTTTTTGACACCAAAGATTCTTGCATGCAATATCATTGATATCTAATTTGATATCTAATATAATGCCCAACAAGACTCCTCTATATATTGCAAACTCAAAAGATCATAGACTCAATTTAGTTTAAGTTTTTTTCAAAGAGGTTCAATGATGATGTAATTTATGTGCCACCACTTTGCCTTGTCATGACATGTTACTATTGACATGTTGTTTAACATAGCCATGTGAAATCTCCAAATGTTTTTATAAATCAAATCACTATAATGTATCTCATGACTTGCTAATAAGATCTTGGCCAATTTCACAAATTATCTTATGTGGGATGTAAGCTCTTAACTAGGTTGGAAACACATGAAAATTTCATTCTTTTTGCAAAAAGGGTGTTTCCATTTGTTTCATTAACTTTGCAACCAATGATTTTTTTGGTGATAAAAATTTAATTATTTCTCAATTTCTTCTTGTAATTTGGGGGTGTTTTCTAAGAACTTTCATATGGTCTTTTGACCAAGCATTATCACATGGATCCAAGTGAGGTTTAGATTAAATGGGTGAATGAATTGGGCCTCCAATAGGTGAACCCAACAAAGGAAGGAAGTAGAACCCCACCTTACATTTTTTAAAGGTGCACAAAGTGAAGAAATTTTTCAATAAAAAATGAGGCACAAGATGAGGCCCCAATGTGCAAGCATTTTCAAAATAAATGTCCTAAAGCAAGGTGGTGACCAAATTTGAAAACACATTTTAGGATGTCACCCCACCCTTGGGCCTTACCCATCTGTAAAGCACAACATGGACATCAACATAATTTTAAACACATAGAACATAAGTAGTAAGAGTTCAAGCATAAAACACTTTAGTTTCCTATATATTATGAAGAGGCATTATTACATGGGCATCTAGCTTTTAACAAATTCTCACACTTATCCTTGAAGCAACCTTGAGGAGAAGTTGATATTGGGAGTCTAACTTGAAAGGTAGCAATGATGACAACAAGATTAAATGGTGAGTAACATGTGCTTAATCTACTATTTCCTATGTTCAATCAAAAGCAATGTAGCTTCAAGAAATGTGATGCATGTCAACCCAAAAACAAGTCCACTTAGAAAAATATACATCAAAAAATAGAACCATAGGAAGAAAACACAATATTGCAATTTATAGGATGTATGCAACTCACTAATGGACAAACATTTTCAAAGGCCATGAATAAACAATTTGCACTTTCTGCACATCATCAGAAGTGTCTACATAAGTGAATCAATCAGGTCGGGCTAACAACTATCTTGATGTCAATGCCAATTGGGAAATTGACATCAAGATGAAAAACATATAAGATATATGTGTGCTTACAATAATATAAATTATAGAATAAAACAAGTAAATATATATATTAAACTTATTATAAGGTGTAGCATCTCACTAGCAAAGTTGGAACAATTAAAAAATTGGAGTTGCAATGAGAATCAAAAAATAAACAAGATTGTCAAAAATAGGGATACTAAATAAGTTCCATGCTCGTTGTTAAAATTGTTTGCACAAATGTGTTAGGTGAAAAAAATATTAATAATAGAAGGAAACAACAAATGTTAATGGGATCATTTTGATTATTATTCTATATAATAAATGTAAGGAATCAATGAAAATACCTACCAAAGTAGCAAAATGACTTGCTAAGTTATATCCCGAAATTGCCTACCAACATAACATAATTAACTACCGATCTTCACATTTTAGGCATTTTCAGAAGTCAAATCAACTCCAAATGAGGCGATTGATATGGCGTTGGAAAGATTTTTCAAAGGGCTATAAATTGAGCTCCTATAAGGTCCAAATCGAAGTCTATTTGATGAAGTCATGAGTCTTTGAATTTTTTGACACCCAATGATGAGAATAGCTAACAGCGTAGTTAAAACTATTTTTGGTTACTTAAGGATGATCAAGCAAACACTAAAGGGGGTTTTCTTATAAAGTTCTAAAAGGAGACTTTGAGGGTAATATGAGAGATGTGTGAGCTATAAGAGAGGGAGTAAACTTTTTAAAACTACATATTGTAATTCCATTTGGAGAATGAATTTTGATTAATGAAGAACTTACACTCTAAACTAGTGTTGGTGGGAGTGGTTTCATGCATTATTTCCTTGTAGTTTGCTACTGTAAAGTTGTTGTATTATTGAATTGTGTTGTTTATGTCAAAAATGCAATGAGTTTAGAATGTTGAATATGTTGTTTTTTTGAAAAGCTTCATTAAGATGTCATCATATTTTTATCTTGGAAGGTTTAGGAGTTCAAGTTGTTAGTTTTACGTGATATTTGCAAGAAAGGTGTTAAACAAGACCTCAACGAGCAATACCATGTTAAACTAATTAATTTGGGTGTAAAAATGTATTGCTAACAAAATGAATCAATCAAACATGATATGTGAAAAAGACTTATCTCTAAGGCCCAATAGAACCCAAAACCAAATATTATTTTTATTGGGACAATTAGAAAGTCACCTAACACAATTTTAATAATACAATAGGGCTACTATGACGTTGTATGAGTACGCAATGACCTCATTTCACCTCTAATGCATGTAAGGATTGTAAAAAATCAATCAACAATTTACTAAGTCCCTAATTTTAATGCAATCTTATTGCTACAACTACAAGGGTGTAGAGTAATCCATTAAACTAATCATCAACAATAATATACATGCTACTAAAAAATGTGTGGACAAATCACTACAACCAACCACACAATTCAAATTTATCTTCTTCATTTTTTTTTCAATTCCATGTATTAACATATCAAAATTCCAAAATCACATTAAATAATTGTAAATTTTTTATATTTTATTTATACTTTCGTTGCACTTATATATATTTCTAGTCACACATGAAATGATTTTTTTTTCATTTTCTTTTTGGTCACATGTGTTAAAAAATTTGGTTACAATTTAAATGCAATCTATTTGTCCATTTGTTATAAGTATTCACTTCTTAGTCATAAATTAAATAAAATGTAATTTTTATTTTATTTCCAATCCCATGTAATAACTTCTTAATTGCACATTAATCTATGATATGATAAAAGAAATTTACTTTTTGGTCACATTTTGTATTTTGTCACACATTATATGCTTAAAAAATTCAAATGTCAATTATACATATTAATTTCTTTAATGCACATAAATATGTAAATATATCTATTATTATTTTTCTTTAGTTGAATACACTAAACATTTGTTCACATATTGAATTAACATTGTTTTAATTTCATTACAATTGCAGATGAAATAGATTTTAGTTTTTAATCTATTTTTAATTGTAGGTAGTATTATTATGGTAGCTCAAGTTTTCTAAAAAAATATGTTTGGTTGCATTATACGCAATTTAGTCCATATACTAGATTTGTTAAACCCTAACTTATCACATGTTAAGTTATGATTTTCAATTTCTTCTCTCAAATGTATCTATGATTTGAATTTGTTCACACACTATAATCATAAAATTTTAACTATTTTTCTTTTGGTCACATTGTGGGGTGTTTGCTTTTCTATATATGTATGTATTTCAGTGGTATATTTTTAATAAATATTTTAGTTCAAAGATCATCTACATATTTCATACATATAATTATCCAATCACATGTTGTCTATGGGGAAATTTTGAAAAATACAATGTGGTGAATATTTTACGTAATGTAAATTATTTTTTACGCATATTAATTTTTCAATGATTTTTTATTCTAACATGATGATGATAAGGCATGTTTTATGTCCAAAATGATTTGTTTCACTTTGATAAACTAATGAATGATGAATAACAATGTGCTTAATTTTTAAATGTTTATTCATTTTTTAACTTTTTTTTTCCAATCGTACACCATTGACTATGTTTGAAAGTTATTTTTTTAATGGGCTTTGTCTTTAAGCTAAATATGTCTTCACGAAATAAAGTAGTGAATAACCAAGTCAAATTGTCATGTGGACCATGTAAACTATCATTAATAAACTATTAACAATGTAAGGTAGATTATGAATTGTGATCGAGCACCCTGATTTCAAAAAAGGTAGGTGAATCAAAATCAACACAACATGTGATCTACCACCCTCAACACAAGCATGTCGTTTTCCTTTTGAACAACTCATTAGACAACAAATGGTTCATTCTCAAGATTCAATTCGAGAACATTTGCACCATCATACCTTTTTTATCATGCTCTCAAAATGGATACTTGAAGCCCATTATGCTTGAATTTTATCATGTTCCAACCATGGGGCAAGGTTTGGTTTATAGTTCAACCAATTTTCCCAACCTTTCGATTATTTTCCCCAAATTTTCCCACAATGTTTTGGACACGACTCAAACTACCACATCCTTCAATTGCAAGCATCCTCTTATGTGTGTGCACACATCCCATTGACCCTATGGGTGTCCACCTCTTACATTACACCCATGGCAATGAACACATTGGGACCCACGATGCAATTCATGACATTTTTGTTGTCATCACGTGAGATGTTGGCTTCCACGTGGGACAAACACAATAACATGCATTTCTTTCAACCACATTCAATTCCTCCCATTGACAAGTTGACATTGTGCTCACCAAAAATAGAATCTGCACCTTAGTTAATGTTGTTATAACTGACCCAACACATGCAGATCTACTTTCCCAGTTTTGCCCAATTTAAGGATTTGCTACCTTCGATGCAATTCAAGCCAAAGAAAAGAGTCATCATAACCAACGCCCTACTAATCAATTCCTCCTTCTAGCAATTGAAGTATTTGAATGTTTGCACAAACAAATAGATGTGTTTTTACATGATTGTGCTAATGTTATTTGGAGCTTGAAAAGGCCAAAGGGCCCTCCCCTTTCTATCTTGGTTACTTTTCTTTGTTAAAGAATTTCAATTATGTTGCAAAGGATGCAAGCATCTTCCATCTTAAATCAAGCAATGACGATGGGCCTAACTACTTCCTAACTTCCACCCTTTCAGGGCACACCCCCCATCACCATGACTGACTAATTACAAGCGGTTGGTTATTAAAATGGAGAGTTTTTGACATCTAGTTTGTGTTAACTTGCCATCCTTTAAATTATCCCTTGTTTTTAATACCTTTGTAGATTTTCCAAACATGTGATGTGTTTCATAAATAAAGTTTCATAAGGTCTTGGTGACTATCTAGCTCATTGACCATCCACCTTTAAAAAAATTGTGTTAAAACCATAGTTGAACAAGAAAGAAACACACAATTGACAATAAATAAATCATCCTAACACAACAAAATGGCGACCAACAATGGTAATTGTTCCTTGCATGGTCTATATAGATCAAACATTCAAACAATATCCTCACAAACAAGCATATTGGAGTAACAAATTTCAACACACCCATGAACAATGCAAATTAGCAAAAGGATTTGAAATTCATAAGTTTTTTTATTTGGAACAAAACATGCAAGATCAAAATACCGCCTTTAATGTTTACATTAGTGCTAGATCATAAAGCAAATATTAGCATGCATGAGAAGTTTAAACTCACCTATACATCTGAAAGTGCATTTTTCGCACACCAAACACATATTCACCTTTATTGGTTTGTATGGCATCCCATTCCATACAATAAAACAAATGCATTCTTTTGTAACTTGTATGCATTATGTATAAAGTTGGTTATTTCTGTAATTGTGTCCAACTAACTACACATAAGAAGAACAAATTGATAGTGCACTAGTATTGAAGAACCAAATACAACAATACTTGCCACGACTTCATCAAAACAAGAAAATGAAGTGGGAATGCCATAACAAGCAAATAGTGAAAAAATCAATTCTCTACCAATGTAACTTGGGCTTGGTGTTGCTATGCACTATTAATGACGATCAACTTTTCATTTTCTTTTTTAATGTTTCCAATAATTTGTCATTATTTATGTCAATATCAAATTTAATATAATTTAATATAAATATCATGGACATGAAAAGATAGATGTTAATATGGATTTCATGTCCATGTTGGTGAGTCCAACTGAAAGCTCGAATTGGTGTATAGGTGAGTAGAGGCCATACTATAGAATTCCAAAAATCGCCCATACACCAATTTGAGCTTTCAGTTGTAACGCACTACTAATGATGATCAATTATTTAATTTTTTTTCTTATATTTTCATATGATTTTGAATAATTCATCATTAATTATTTCATGTCAACATGTGTCAAATTTACACATGTTAATTTGTTTTTCCATATCCATGTTGGTGGATAGGGAAAAAATAGTGAGGTAGTTATAAAATGGAGATAGTTATTAGGAAAGGTGGGAGATAGTTATTAAGAAAGTTAATAGGAAAAAATAGTTATTAAGAAAGAAATTAAGTAGTTAGGCTTGAAAATGAGGTAGTTATTTTTGAAATTGTCTTTGGAATGCTCCATGGACGACCATACAAAGGATTCCAAAAATTTCCCCATATACTAGTTTTAAATACTCGTCTCTAGAATCCCTTGGAAAATTTCATCACTAAAATTCTTAACATATGACAAGAAAGCACACACGAGCCATGAATATATCAACACAACTAACCTTTGAGTACAAGACCCTTTGTAAAACATATTTTTACATTATGCATTTGCATTTCAATGTGTGAAACATCAATCGGCTTGTTTCCATCAATAATCTATGGGATCTAATTACGAAAGAAACCCAACAATCTCATTTCGTGAAAACCATGATCCCACAACACATGCACATAAGGTCAATGCCTTAATGTTTATGTTTTCATTCACATAATTGTAAAGCTCTAATGCCAAATCATGTGTTTTATGTTTGACATTGATACCAAATTTGTGCATGCACACCATTTTGTACACTAACAATCAACTATAGTGAATTTTCACAAAATGTCTTACAATCCTCTTCATTGGCTATGAAGTGATTCAAACCATTGCATTGTTTAATTCATGCTATGCAGAATCAACACCATGCTTTCCTTCTGGAGATTAATGGCCTTCACGCTCGCTATCATCTTTGCATCAATTGCATGTTTGCTTTGCACCACATGCATATGTGGGTTACAACTTTACATTATTGTCATAATCTGGAATGGACACCATGCAGATTTTGTAAGTGACATAATGTCACAGATGCACAGTAATTGCCCTCCATTCACCACCAATGCATGTTTGCTCTGCACACCATATGCGTGAACTATTCTCTACAGAGTGCTTAATACATGTAGTGTAAAGCCTGAGGTTGGGGGCATTACTGAAGGAAGGGTGTGCAAGGCGAGAGCTGAGTGCAAGTCCCATTTCAGTAATGCTCGTCTGTGGGCTTTATGCAGTGAAAAAATCAATGTGACCTTCATGAAAGCCAGAAAGCAGAGAATAGGATCATAGAAGGGATTTTGATACTTAGAAGGTGTTTACAGGAGAGGCTGAGCAGAGAGCGTAGGAGAATGGATTTCCATGGGTTGTGGACGCAAGAAAAAAAAGAACTGCAAAAAAGAGCTGAAAGACCAGAGAGAGAACCTTGGCAGTGTTGCAATCATCCATGATTTATATCCCCTTGATAGTAGGGGTTGATTAGAAAAAGAACAGAAGTGAAAGCAGAAGACTTGCAAAAACTTGAAAGCAAAGAGATGGATTCACCCACACAAGGAACAGTCTAAATCCAGAGGAGGATCCCAGAAGTAAAACAGGGTGGTGAGGAGCTGCCATCATTACATCCCTAAAGAAAAATGAAAACAAAATAAAAGGATTGTTAGAAAACTGCTATCTTCACTTCTCTAATGAGAAATGAGAACAGCAAAAAAATGTTCAGTGTTTTCCGATTGCCACTGCTCACAATCTTTCAGAACATTTGCATCTTGAAAAGACTGGAGCTGTTGTCACACCCAATCTGCCAGGAGCATTTAGACTTTCAAATTCCTAAAACATGAGGAAAAGAATGTGAACCTTGCAATACAGCAACTATGGAAAATACAATTACATAATTTGCAATCAGTTTTCCCACATTGATTTCCATGCATACAAGTGCTAGATCTGCTACTACAATTGTCAGTCACAAATGGAGCAATTCATTCTGCTGAAGGCAGCATTCAGATTAGCAGTTGTAAGTGTTGAACAACCAGAAATTGAAAATAGATAATTTCACAAGATCCAGTGATCCCATCTCCACACTTACCCATCTTGCAGGATGGCAGAAATTCATACAGTTATGAAATCAGTTATGAGAGTCCAAAGCTTCATAATTGTCCATTGTAGATCTGGTAGAGAAGGGAAAGAGCTGGAGCTTGTAATGGATACTGGGGACTAGAGGGGAATTACAGGAAGAATTTGGTTATGATACCTGGAAATCAAGGGCAGTCCAGAACAAAGGAAACTTCTTGTTGTTAGTCAAAAATCCAAATAATCCATACTCTACAAAAACAAAAACTCTTCAGCTGTTTTGTCCTTCAATTCATTGCACATCACCACCAGAAACAAGCATTGCAGAAGATTGTATCAAGCAGAGAATCAACATCCAGTAGACAAATCTAGACCCAGAAAGAGAACACCCACCATCCCACATACAATAGGTTGACATTGACAGAACTCAAAGAACCAGCAATTGATTCTGCATACATCTCCTCACCCACCCAAGTCCTAGACTCTCCAAGAAATGAGAGGAACTTGAAGGAATGAGCTTACAAGAAGAAAGTGAATACATGCTAGAAACATTGAAGCAGCGTTCAGATGTTGGACTACAAAAAAAATCCCTCAGAAAACAGAGTCTGCAGCAATGATGGATCGCTCAATGGATGGTCCTATTTCTACCAGTTTTCTTTTTCTGTATGGTTGAATATCCACCTACTACTACTACTACTGCCAGGAACTTCAAGGGTTGAAATGAGAGGGAAATGTGAGAGCAGCTGGTCAATTCCCATGAGCTGAAGAACCTCCCCAAAAAATTGCAACCTAAAAAATGTTCTAATTGTGGCAAAAATTGCAACAAAGGAAAATTGCTGATGATAGAAAAACTCCAGAGTCAAGGGGGAAAAGAACATCCAGAACTCTCATTCTCCTCTTGCGAATGCCTTGAGGGGGAAGGTCTTGCCAATGCCGGCGAAGCTCTTGAAGTGGATCTTAGCATCTTCCTCTTTTTCCGTGGGTTCGGCGTTCGGATTCTCCAGCGAGATGTCGACGATGGATACCCAGAGCAAAAGCTCCTTGGCCTTAACTCCTGTCAACTTCTTCAGCCGTCCCTTCTCCAAGTAGGCCGTGATATTCTCGCCATAGCTCACTTGCTTGGAGATCTTCTTGAATGTGTGCTGTATTGCCTTCTTCTGCGTTATCCACACGTATCCACTCTCCTTTACGTAGCCGCACTCCACCACATTCTCCAACGGCAGCAAACCTCCCGGCAATCGAAACTCCTCGATCAGCTTGATCGCTTCCTCTAATGACTCCGATCCCTTCTCTACCCGCGCTTCCTCCTTCCCTGCCATCACCATCGCCATCGCTTCTTCTTATTCTTCTTACCCCCCACCCCCCACCCCCGGCAAGTTCAAACAACAACTACAAAACCAACAACACACAACACCCCCAATATCCCACCAAAAACCCTCGGAAAAAATTCTCGAAAAATCCTCTTTGCAACTACAAAAGACCTGAGAAGTAACTTTTCGACGATTACTGATCGATTTCGCGAGCGAAAAATGATCGAAACTTCGAACTCGCGAGAAACCCTCGGAAGACAGACACGGAGAAAAGAGTGAAGAGCGCCAAACCCTAGAATCAACGGCAAGCTCGCGCAGAGGATGACATCATCACTGTAGATGCGGATTGGT
The DNA here is from genome assembly GCA_963921925.1 of Sphagnum tenellum. NCBI lineage: Eukaryota > Viridiplantae > Streptophyta > Sphagnopsida > Sphagnales > Sphagnaceae > Sphagnum > Sphagnum tenellum. The sequence continues at coordinate 14,342,559 of OY998151.1, forward strand.
TTGCGACTTCCTTATCCGCAAGGAAGGAAGAAACACGGACAAGCAGCCACGCACGAGATCGCAAGAAGAAACAAGCATAGAACGCTAGCACGTTAACGGACACACAAGAGCAACAGACGCAGTGCGGATCTTTCTCTTACGAGGGCGAGAGCACAATGGGATCATCATCTGCACTGCTTTCGTCTCTCACAGCGGCTACAAACCGCCTCAGCCTCGCGGCTGCTTCTTCTTCTTCCTTCAATGGCTCCGCCAGATTGCTCGTCTCCAGAGGAGCTCCTCCTTCACTGGTCGTGGCTTCCCCCCCGCTGCCGCCACTGCAAATCCGAGCAATGAAGAAGATTCAAGGGAAAGTGGTTTGCGCCTCCAACGACAAGACAATTGCAGTAGAGGTGACAAGGATTGCGCCGCACAAAAAGTACAAAAAACGCATCAAGACCAGCAAGAAGTACCATGTGCACGACCCAGACAACACATGTAAGGTGGGGGATATAGTGACAGTAGTCAAGTGCGCTCCTGTGAGCAAGAGCAAGTCGTTCGTCGTCGCGGAAGTGAAGACTGGACGAACTCCTTCTACTCAATTGCCTGCTCCTGCGTTGCCTTCCTTTGAACCAGCTGCCTCTGCTTAGGAACTCTTCTCCATCATCATCATCATCATCATCATCGTCGAGCCAAGCCAAGCCATCGCTTTCTCTTGTACTTTGTTGCTAGAAGAGAGCTAAGTCGCTCCATTGTAGCTAGCACAGGAAGAAAACAGAGGTTTGTCTTCCAACGGTTACAAACTCACACACACAGAGACAGGAGCTTTAGGATTTTTCTTTCAGATTCTACATTGTTTCCTTGTTGCTGAGATTTGCAGTTTGTGAATCTACTTACCCTCCTCCTCAGGTGCCAGCCATATTCCTCTTGCAATGCGTTTGTTTCTTTGTTGGTGCACTACTGTGCTGTTTTGCATTCTTGATCGGCGCTCTTGTCTTTTGGCATGTAGCAGTAGTATCAGGGTTTAGGGTTTGAGAACACATCTCTCTCTCTCTCTCTCTCTCTCTCTCTCTCTCTCTTTTTGTCAATGCAATACCAAACGAAGCAAGTTGAAAGAGTAAGATGCACCAAGGGGAAGATTGCGCTGCCAGTTTGAAACCCTACTTGCTCCAATTTCTCTGCTTTATGATCAAGATTATCAAACTGCTTTGCAAGATCCTGTGGAATTGCTTACTATGTCTTTCTTGCATTTGTTGACTGCTGTGAGAGATGTGAGAGAGAGATTGCAACTCTGAAACAAAGATGTGTGTGCACATGTGCGAGGCATCTCTTCAAAGGTGAAGAGACAAAAACTTCTAAAAGACAATGCAAGTTTATTGCATCTTGTTGTTGCTATACCTCATGACCTCTGATGATGGAATCAGGAACCCGAGTGCCGCAGCATCATTCTGCTGTTGTGTGATTTGCATGATTTTTCTGCTGCCATCCTTGCAAAAAAGGAGAGAGGGTTGTCATTATATTGTGTGATTTGCATGATTGTGCTGCCATCCTTTTAATGAGAGAAGATCATCCTGCTGTTGTGTGATTTGCATGATTTTTCTGCTGCCATTCTTGTGAAGGGGAGAGGATCGTCCAGCTGTTGTGTGATTTGCATGATTTTTCTGCTGCCATTCTTGTGAAGGGGAGAGGATTGTCCAGCTGTTGTGTGATTTGCATGATTTTGCTGCCATCCTTGTGAAGGAGAGAGGATACCACAGCTGCCAGCATACCAGGTTTGGATTGTGCTCACACCCATGTATGCCTGCACACAGATGATGTTCATAATTTTGTATGAAAACTCTTTTGACATGGTTGATGATCTGCTAACAGGCAACAATCTCTGCACAAGGTTGACATCTTACAAGGTCTCATCAGGTGCTCACCACCTACTATGGAAAAGTTGGCTGCAGGACTCCTTGTAGGTAGATGTTACTGTAGAGGTCCTGTCACCAGAAGAGTAAATGTTCTGCATTCTTGGTTCTATCACTTTTCTACTTGTGGTGGGTATCTCTGATGTCATTTCTTGTCAAACTGGCAAGAAGAAAGCACAACTGTTTGACCTTCTGATCATTTTTGTTCATAAATGCAATGAGGCTGAAGGTTCTGCTATGTTTGCTGTTTATTGGCTGTGTGGTCAATGCTTAGAAAGATGTCTGATGATGGTGAGAGAAGAGACTAAGGAAGGTTTTGCAAGTGTGTTGAAACTACATATTCCCTGAAGAAGATAAAGATCCTGAAAATGCAAACAGCCAAAAAGAGCTTGTTGCAATTTTCCATGCAAGTCCAGAAGCTTTCTATGCCACAAATCTTTCCTTTGCTTTGCATGTTTCTACTGGTGCTGGAAGTAGAATTTGTGCCTTTGATTTCCTTCTCCTCTTTGGGAACCTTTCTTTGCTGTGATGGAAGCTCCATGTCCATGCACAGCAGCTGCCTATAGCTGTTGAGTTTGAAGATGCCCACAGCACATAATTGAAACCGTTTGCTCTGACAAGGAGAAGATGATTTAAGGAGGGGCATGAGGGAAGGATTGTGCAGCAGCAACAGGGGAGAAGATATGGGGAAAGAGCAGGGTGGCACCTCTAGTAGGACAGAACAGGAGATTTTGTGCACAGCTTGGCCAACACGTACATGCCAATGCAATTGTGGAACTGGGCACTGTTATGCACATGCATCCATATGTGGGTGCTTACATGCACACCTTGTCTCATGTGATTGTGGGCCCAATTTCAACAGTGGTTCCTCAAGCACTCTAGTCTGAAATTGACCTTCCTATAGTGGAGAGTGCCTTCTCTTTCCAGACATGATGCTTGCATGGATTTTGGCCTTCTCTATGGACAATCAATCCATGTGGATGATTCAAAACTAGTAGACATTAGCGATTGGGGGCTGTGCCAGGTACAATCTGGTGCTGCAGAATTGCTCTGTAGCCAATTCCTGCATTTTCCAGTGACGTCTGTGTCACCAAATCATTGCTGATGTCCAAGCTTGGTTTGGTTTTGTGGAGGCACGTGCATTTTGCAGCCAAGAGTGGTGACGAGTCTGGCTTAATCACAGTGTCCTGTACTTCTCTCTTTGAATGTGGCAGCAGACAACTTTATATCTTCAGTCTTTCTTACACAGACAGCATTCAGTCCTATGGCCACAAGGTGAGTGAAGGTGATGTCCAAATATATCCAATGCATCTGTGACATTCACCATTGCACACTCACGGATCTTTGCTTGTGGAAGTTGTAGAAAAGCATAATGCCTATCTGTTGGGAGGTGTGGGCATGGGAATGGTGAAGATCAATTGTGTCTCTTCAAAAGCTTGGTTGGCTCTCATTGCACACAAAGTGCAATGGACCTGGAAAATGGAGCACATGGTGATGTGGTTCACTCAGGTTCACCTCCTACATTACACCACCCACACAGACCTGTCCACAACATCACAAAGAACAGAAACCCCATCGGTCCAGCCTGCTCTTCCTCGTGCTGTAGGCTTGCTGGGATTCCATTGAGAAACAGGTTGCTTTTCAGCTGATACAGATTTTGACACTGATCTGCTTTCATGTACCTCTGACAGTGTCATTGGGTGAAGGGTGCTCAGGAAAAGTCATCCACTTATAGTTAATGGAGCTGGACATCTGGTTACAAACTGAAGCACAGAATGACAATGCTCACTGGCCCCTAAAACCCTAAACCTTCAAATGAAGGCATTTGATCGTGAGAGAAGGCTGGCAATAAAGAGGAGATAAGTTGAAACCCTAGAGGGTTTCATGCAGGTCCTCCTTTATTCAATAGTAACGCCTAAAAAGGCAATCAAGGGGGTAGGATTATGAATTGACTAAGGAAAAGATCAGACAAGGATTTCCCATGCCTATCAAGTCTGCGAGAACAAGTCACCCCTCCATCCAACACATTTCTCACCACAATGTTCAGAGCTTTCACTCCTGGCACCTCATATACATCCACTGGTGTTTTACCCCCATCTTCCACCTTCAGAGGCTTCCATCCTTTCTCAACTGCAAGCCTATTGATGTTTGCAGTTTCATGATGGTGGAGATCCCGCAGACTATCCTGACTATGATTTGGAAATAAATGCTCCATAACCTTTTGTACCCATGTGGGGGTAATGATCTGGCATAATCGGTCCAGGTCCAATGGACAGTGAGGGATGATGCTCATATTGATCAGATCTCCCTTGTCACCTGTTCTTCCATGCGCCACAAGGTAGAGGGGAAGCTTCACCCCTGCTGGAGCTGGTTGCATGGTTGTCATCCCACTGGTACTACTCAAACCAACCACTGCCTTTTCTGGATCCAAAAAAAGTTTACAGTTAATACCACTCTCATAAAACACTTGTTGAAGAGAATGTTGAAAGCAAGGTTGTTGGTGCAATAGAAGAAGCCAACAGGAGGTTCTACAATCAGAAAAATACATAATAATAATAATAATCCATGCTTTTGAGGGTTGTTCCATTTCACAACAGAACAGGGAGATTGTAGCCATTGCTCGTTGTTGCCATACTGGACACACACCTTCAAGACTCATTTGGTTGACATCAGACCAGCAAGGTGATGATGACTGGAATTTTTCTTCACCATGTTGGTTACCATAATGCACCTGTGTCTGCCACAGAACATTCTCCCTTGGTACCTGCAAGATCATTGCCAAGGCAAAGTCTTTCAAAACATATCTCGAGCAAATGATCACAAGAAAGTGGAAAACTAGAAGAATCTCTGATCAAACTCTGTCGAAAAGTGCAGGTTGGATCCACTACACAAAGCCAACAATCTGTTAATCCTATGTCCTATTGTTGGAAAAGCAAACTACAGGAGCCTGATGAGTTCGTTTACCAGGAACTTGTGGAGCTGGATTTCAGAGCCGTGTCCTGTTCTGCACATAAATTAAACCAAAAAACTGCCTTGAAAGTGATGAGCTATACTCAGCAGAAGGATACACATTTGCACAGTGAAATCAATAAACCCCTTGCTTCAACTTCATCAGAGCTGATAAATGGAGCGCACAGTTGCATACCTTATGCCACCACCACCAGCAGGACCATTGGTATACAGAGCTTCAAACTCCTCTGTAAATTTAATGGCATGCACTCGCTGCTCAAAAAGCCCATCCATCCTTAACCTCACCTCCATTGGAATCGGTCTAACAATTTCTGGCACCTGTTCATCATGCAGAGGATAGACTTGTAGGCCATTTTGACCAATTTCATATGATAGTATGCAGGGGCTAGTACCTGGATATGACTCCTCCAACCATGTGCGCACCTGCAGCTTCCAGTCTGAAACTTTCAGTTTGGATTCAACAAAAGAATGTTTACAGTTTAACCATCATATGCTTCTGTCAATTTATGTACTGTGTGTTAGTAAACTGCACAAACCCTACATAGAATGTTTTCAACTGCACACAAGGTACATGTACTGATGGGAAAGAGAAAGCTTGCCAGATACTCAGCAGCAGATGCTCGTTCAACACATGAAGCTCCTGCATATGAGATTTCACCCCATCCCCTCCACCCACAGTCCTGCACACATAATGGCAACAACAATCATCCCAAGGGTCTGTTTCTTGTACTCATGAAGAAGACAGAGACAGCATTTTATGGTCTAGAAGCCAGAGAAAATAGTAACTTGTCAAAGAAGCAGAGAGCTGTTATTGACCTCATAATTTTTTATGAAGGGTTTAGGGTTTAGGGTTTTAAACCCTCAACCCCTCACCATTTATGTCCAATGCACTTTGGGCATCTCTTGCAGTAATAAGAGCTACAAAAAAGCTAACAGGTGAGAACTCACTTGGGGAACAAGGCGCAGGAGGTCACTGGGAGCAGATAGCAAAGCTGGACTGGCATTTTTCACCAGTACTTGATCTGGGGAAAGCACCTCAAAGGTAACATTACTTACATTGACAACCTGTAATGAGCAGAAGAAATCAAGGATTGTAATTTACAGCTTCTGTTGCCACCTCCAAATACATGTAACCTGTACTTTCATCATAAAACTCCCTTTGCACAAATTCCTGCAGATACTCTGGTCTGATGGGATGTCCTGTAACTGGGTAAAACAAACTTTGCAGAACCTCACCACATCAGGAGTTATATATGCTGCAGGATCAGTTATTTCATAAAGCAGCTGCTGTGCACATGTGGCAAGGCTAAGCTCCCCTCCACTGTTCACAGCCTTCCCCAGTTTCAGCTCACCATTCCAGCTGACATCAGCAAATGGGAGAGATGCATCTGCTAGCTGCTCTGCTGAAAAAGTCCGGTGTGGATCCGCTGTCCAGAAATTCAGATCACTCATTCAAGGTCATGCAAATATACTTGCCTTTTGATGCTTGGCATTTACTACAGAATTTTTTCATGGAGAGAAGCAGGAGAAACCTGGACAGATAGTCATCACTTCATGCATGCAAAAGCCTGATCCCAAGCAACAAAAAAGCATGCATATGTAGGCAGTACAAAGCTCAAACTCACCAGGATGCATAAAATAGCCACCAGTCAATTGACAGCCACATTCCAGCAGATGGCCAGCAACCGTCCCTTGAGCAAGGTAATCCCAGTCTTGCCAGCTCCAACCCAACTCATAGATCTGATAGTACCCAATTGCAACCACGTGATATTCAGTACTCCTGTCAAAGAAATCAGCCCCTGCTTGTTCCAGAAATCCCCAATCTGTTATCTAAAGAGATGAGTAAGTTACCATGGGTGCAAGGAATAATGCTGCATCAGCCATGCGTGATGTTATCATTACATCTGGTTTGCAGGTCTTGAGCACATGTACAATTGGTGCTGCCCCAAGATACGTACTGCATCCCTGCACACAATGTGAGAATTCCACGTAAGTCAAACTACAGTCTGATCCAATTGCAAACTAAGAGTCAAAGAAACATGAGTCAAAAACTATTTGAGAAAGCAAAATGCTCAAGGATGAAAGTGAAAATCAAAAGAAGAGAGAAATGCCAAGAAAGATGAGAAAAGCCAAACTCCATACCCCAAACTGTTGTGTGGAAATTGTTGAGTCATCTTGTACTGCATTACCTTAATGCAACAACCATTCTCCAATTAGTGATCTGATGCTGCCCATGGGTGAGGACCAAAAAAAAAAAAAGTTGGATAGATACTCAAGTTGAACCTGCAGCATGTGGGTATGTCTGCAGTCAATAGCAGTCAAAAGCCTGCTCTGATTTCCATGGGCAAGATTATCAAGATCCTCTTCAACTTGATTTGGTGAAAAGCTCAGCTCTGACAGTCAGTGATATTGATGAGGAGTCAAGGAAGCATGCTTGAGAAGCTCGCACCTGCTACATAGTCAAGAAGCTCATATGCAACTGCTACAGTGATAGACATCCCCAACTCAGCAGCCACTCTCATAACTTCTTCCTGTGCCCCCAACACATCCACTGTATCACCCCAACACAGGTGCCTCTCCCAAGATAAGCCACTTTCCACATGAGGTTTAGGGTTTATATAGCATCAGTATCAAGTAACACCATGTACTCTTAGAATGCTCACAAGAAATCAAGTTAGCAAATTAGCTGCTGACCTTCTCCAATTTTTTTCCTCATCCCCACTGGTGTACAAGGTGCCTTTTTGGTTCCTGATTTAAAAGGAGGAAGCATCATTGAGAAACTGACCTGCACCCATGTTGGTAATCAAACATACTCCCTTTCTAACAGCTGTTGGAAGGAGCAATCGCATCCACTCTGAGACTGTAACATTAAAAACTTCTCATAAATTCACAAATCTTTCCATCAGAGTTCCGTGCACAATTAGCAATCGAGAAGATTTGCAGCTTTTTGTAATATGCAGACATACTAATACATCAGTTGCTTTAGGATAAGACTTCAATACTTTTAGTTCAGGCCAGTGCAGAAGACAGTGGGAGAGATGTGGGAGAGGGGGGGATTTACTGCGTGGATCAAATCCTTTGCCACCAGCCACCATAGTTTGATAGCGAACTGCCAAGGTGCGTTCGGCCAAGCACTCCAATACAAGGTAATGCATGTCTGGTACTTTTTGCAGCAGGCGGAGAGCAGCAGCTGGTCTGTCCCCTGCAAATCCAGCTCCACAACCTATGCGCACCACATCTTTGTGCCGCATTGTCTTCTTACCCCCCTGCAGGCATGCCAGAAATCCCCTCATCATCTTTGCAATACATGGGTTTTGGGTTTTACTTGAGGTTTTTCTGCAGCCACCCATTTGTGAAGAACTCTTCCTTTTAGTTTCTCCTGCATGTGAATGACTGAATTCCCCCCAAAAAACAAGAGCCCCACATATTCTCAAAACCTTTGTGGAGCTCGCTGAAGCTCGACATGACCCCAACCGGTGGTCAAGCTAAGCTTCTCACAAATTTCCAAAAACCACAGTCAATTCCCCAAGACAAAAACCCTACCCACAATCAGCCCTTGCCACCCAGAACTCAATCACTGCTCTAGGGTTGTCATCCAAGCCAGCTCTGAGATTGAAATTGCAAGCTGTGCTTTCATTGATTTACAAGTGTGATTGTGGGTGGAATAATCACCAAGAGAGGGGTACATATCCAAAGAGTCATCAACCTAAACCTAACATATACATCACTGGGTGAAATCAATAACATGGTTTGAGCCTTCATGGGAGAGCTTGCAATTTCTGCTCCAAAATCATGGACTTATGAAAGTCAAGAATCCCAAGCTGCTGCTGCTGCTGCTGCTTCTACTGCTGGTTGGGTTGTGAATTTATGAATTAGTGAATGAATGGGGGCACTTACCAACAGCGTTTCAGAAGTGTGTTGCAGTTGCTCATGTAGCTCCATGGTGCCCAAAATCCTGCAAACTCTTGGAAGTCCCTTCCCCCCAACTCCCAAAGCTGTGAATGAATGAACAGAGAGTGAGTGTATTGTAAAGAAAAGTTAGGTCACACAAAGGCACAACAACAACAACACAAGTTTATAACTCAAGAGAACAAGGGGGTGTGTCATCACATTGTGGCCTTGCCATTTACATTAAAAAGTATCTTAAGGCAAAAGAAGAAGAATTATGGAAACTCAAACATTTCACCATGCAAAAATTATAGTCTTCAGAAAAATCCTCTAAAAGGAACCCAAAATCCTTCAAGATATTATAACTCTATAACTAAAAGGATACCATCCAATTTGTGAAGCCAATTTGTAACCCTTGGGGCCAATGTTCCAGCATTTACTTCTTATGAGCTTTCCCTCACCCAAAAGCCTTACCCATCATAAGGCATGAGGTGAACAATATCATAACCCCAAACAACATATGTAGTTACACCAACAACACAATGGTAATGTCCACTAATATCCCATAAAGAGGACTTTTTATCTCAACTTTAGCATTGTGAACCAATGTTTTCTAACCTTAATGGTTTTCCTATCCTCAAATAAACATTCCCTAAAAACCAAAGTTGCTCTACTACATTGTTAAGGCTAGAGGATTGCTCCCTCTTCATTTTGCTCCTCGACTAGTAGAGCTCACCTCCAATAGCAACCTTCTCCTCCAACAACAAACAACACCAAAAAAGTACCAAGCTATGGTTTATCGCATCCATGGACATCTTCAACAACTCAATGTCAAGTGAATGGGGGTAATCACAAGGGCAATTGCAAGAGTGTAAGTCGTTTGTCATTGCACCATTGAAGCTCATTGAACACTTGAGTATTCTTGATTTTGAGTTTTTGTAAACAATTACAAAAGAAACGTTTTAAGAACAAAGAGATAGAGAAACAATGATAGAGAAATAAAGACACAACTCAAAAAAATTGTAAAAATTGAAAATTGTTTAACATTGCAAGTAGAAAATAAATTCAAAGAGAGGCTTGTGATTACATATCTTTTTTCTATTGTGCTCTCTATCACAACAAATCAAACAAGTTAATCTAGGGGTGGATAGGTTCAATTTGAATTCTTGTAAAAATCACATGAACATTATGAACATCTTTATTTTAAATATTTGCAAATAGGGGGAGGAAAAAAAAAGATAAAAATAATAATTCAAAAAATTCAAAATTCAAAAAAATATAACAATAAACGTAATCATGAAACATTTTGAAATAAAAATTGATCAAGATTGCAAATAGAAAGGAAATTCAAAGAAATGTTTAAGATCATATACCTCTTTTTTGTTGTGTTATTTTCCACAATCAACCAAACAAGTTAATCCAAAGATAGATAGGTTCAATTTTAGTTCTTTCAAAAATCACAAGATGATTGAAGTTTTTTTAATTTTGAATATTTACAAATAGAAACAAAAGAAACATATTGAAGTAAAAATTGAAATCAATATTTCAAGATTATGATTACCTTCTCCCTATTGTGTTTGTGCCACAACAAATCAAACAAATCCATGTCTATCAATGAAATAGCTAGACCAACAAAGGACAAAAAAAGGACAAAATTAATTATTGACCCAAATTTTGACAACCCGATTAGGAATACATTGAAGTCCTAGCTCTAGTCATAGCCAAGTGAAACAAGCACCTTGCAAATATAAACAAAGTAGATGGCAAAAACTACTTTGAAACATCAATGACCAAGTGTAAATGAATTGCAACATCAATCACGAAAGCAAATTGTTCCATGCACATGAAGAATGGTTCAACTTATAAATACATTTATGGGGTGCCATAACAATGTATAATTACAATGCAAGCATAGGGAAAAATGCAAAGTATTATAATATACATGTTTAAGATAGAATTGGGCTTAATTTGCCATGAAACTTTGGGTATACCATTTATGATATGGGTTAAGAATTTCTTGGTGGTAGACCCATTTTCAAGCCATTGCACATAATAGATTTGATGGATGGTGTAAATGACCTTTTCAAAAAAATTAACAACCTGTAATAATTCACCACCAAAAATGTAATCAAAATACAAGAACTTCAATGGGTTTGTAAGTGATATTGATCATGGAAATGTCAACATAATTTAAACATGGCTATAATCTGATCAAATTCCAATTGCACCCCTCTTGCCTCACATTAGGAGTTGCATTGATGTCATTGAGCCATTAAAATGCCAATAGTTGATATGAACTCAAATCCAAATAATTTTCCAAAGGTAACAAATGTTCCATTATGAAACCTTGCAAAGTCAAATTCCCTTACCCCAATTTTTATTAAATAAAAATGTTATAATAAACTAGCTATTAATAGTCCTATTAGTTAGTCCTACTGGGAAAAGGTTTAAGGTTGAGGAGCATAGGTGTGAAAAACACCTACTTTTTAATTCATAAAATAATGGTTGGGGTGACATGGAAGGGTAGACATAAAATGCTTACAAAATCAATTGATTGCATACATGCCAACAATGTGCTTATGGAGGAAAATCAAACTCATTTGTTTGAAAAATAATTAGAAAATTCCAAAAACATGGCACAACTTATTACATGTTTAGTTAAAATCATGAGTTTGGCTTTTCTTACAACTACACAAACCAACAACAACAATAACAACCCAATGCAAGTTCATTAAAACAATAACATTATCAATGATAAAATAATTTGATTACTAAAACTTTATATTTCGAAATACAAATTGAATTACAACTTGAAATTTTTAATTGAAAACTTTTATGTGAAATTTATTTGTTTGCCAATAAAAAAAATTAATTGCCTCCTCAAGATCTTTCCAAACCTTTTTTGCCAATGGACTTATTGTTGAATACTTAAATTATCCTATGCATGGTCAACTTTTGAAATATGAGGTTCTTGAAGTAGATGATTACCTCCATCTATTTATGATTCGTTAATGCATGTCAATCAATAGATGTTTGCCTCCTTTTCATTTTTTAACATATTGTGAAGCATGTAATAAGTAAACACTTTTGGGATTAAAAAAACATTCAAATTTAACTTGCTTAATAATGTGTTTTCAATTGTAAAATGCTCATGCTTTTTATTGTTGGTACAAATGTTTTATTATAATATGGATTCCTTCTTCTATATATGGTGCCATGATCCAACTTATAAAGGAATAACCTTTGTCACCTAGAAGGTACGGCGGGTTGCCATTTATAGAACATCTTTTCACATCAAAGGAACCACAATATTGAACATGCTTATATAATCCAAATTTCCACAAGACTCAAAAACCATTGACAATATTTAGCAAATTTATAAAAACATTATTATTATTATTTTTTGGTTTACAATAGCTTGAACAACTATAAAATATTCTCATGCCTTAACATAACAAAAGTAATCTTCTAAATAAGAGGAGGATTTTAAGATTAAAATATGGGTGCTATCAATTGCACCTTAAATCAAAGGCAAGTGTACTACTTTTAAATTCTTCCATCACATATTACATTTCAACTCCTATTGATCAACTTATTGTTAAAATAATGTCATTACAATAACAAATGCATGCAACACCATACAAATTGTGGACTTATTTATTGCAAACAACTCATTGCAAATAAGGAGATTCACACCATGTGCACACTTGGTACATAGAACAACAAACTTTTTATTTCAACAAGAAGGGAATAATACAACATCGTGTTTTGTTTCTAGAGATAAAGTTTCAATTATTCGATAATCTTGAAAAGGGTGCACTTAGACATTTTGAAATGATCGATTCATCAATTGTCTTCAACTTTTAATGAACAAAAATATAGAAAACAAGGTTCTTTTTTTAGCAATAAATTAACTAAATCTAGTTACATGGAATGAAACATGCTTGAAAATTGAAAATCATTAATAACAACTACAAAATGGAGAAACACATTTTCTTGGGTTGTTTGATTTCCAATGTAACAATAAAAATGACAAAAAAATGGCTGCGTAAAATAGTTGAATATCCCATGCACAATGTGAAAACGCAACATGCAACATGTTATTGTAAACCACTCTACCTTACATCTCCTCCATGGTTTGCAACATTTTAAAATAAAAACAAGAAAAGGCAATGGATGTTTTTTGAAATAAAAAATGAATAAAAGTTGTAAATAATTCGAACTCCAAATGATTATTCAAAAAATGTCACCATGAAGATGTTGAAAACATTTAAACAAATAAAAGAGACCATAAAAGAAAAAATAGAAATTAATGTGTAATTATTTTACATCTATTCCCTGAAACTATGGAACATTTAAAAATAAAATCATGTAAATTTTTGACAAGTTCTATGATAGTTGCATATTAATTACAAAATGGACCCTTATACAAACTTAATATGCCCCATCTACACAATTGTGATCAACATATTTTGACTATGTGGGCAAGTTGCATAAAAGTTATCAAGTTGCCTTGCAATTGGTGTGTGACTTTAACACATATGGTCATGCCACATGTATGCATTGCCATCATGACAACTGCCAACTAGCACCATGATATTGATTAGTTATAATATCCAATTTTTACAACTAGTAATGCATGCAACTAGGTTTCATTAAATAAATATTGTTGTTTCATTATTATGAAACTATAATTTAACTATCATATGATTAGCCATCAACTATTTTGCAACCCAAAATAAATACCACATCATTTACAAACTATATAATGAATTAAAAGTGTGGTTTTGAAATGAGATTAAATCAATGTATACATTATATTATTAATGTCATTGTCTTATACATGTAAATCCTTCATGATAAACCTCAAATGTTTTTACCTTAAACTTTGAAAAATTGTGTCTATCAAGATTAAACTACTATGTAACTAATGTCCTTTATAATTAAATGGTGTATAATTAAACTTCAACTACCCACACAAATTTGAAATTTGCGCAAGATATGCAAGGGCATACGATACATGGTTGTAGCTTTTGATAAATCTTAAGACTTACATCAATGGTTAATATCACTTAAAGAAATCTCATCATATGTAACCACACTATTTGTGACTCCATGTGATTGTTTATGATTGCATTTGTCTTTGGTCATTTTTGCAACGATTATTCTCGTTTGGTCATCTTCATGATTACATTACAATTAATTTGTGATCATTGTGGTTTTCAACCACCCATGTGAACAATTTTAAATTTGGTTTTCATTTTAAGAAGGCCACATATGTCCCATTAATTTCAAATGTGACCAAATGAATTCCAACCTTCTGGGTATACAAAAGTAAATTTGTATGCATTCAAAGGGGTAATTGGGTTACATTAAAATGCACAAATGTATAATATTTTGATTTTGTATAATGGGTCTATTGATGTCATTACACCCCATGTTTCAAAGATTTTAAAATATAACAATCATAGTACCATATGAATATTGGGAAAATTTTGTATTTAAGGTATACACAATCTACATGAAGGCCATATTCCATGTGTATTCAAGGTTCATTATTAAGGTTCAATGACCTTAATATTATGGGTATACTAGGTGTATACCCATAATATGTTGATATATACTAAGATATTAAAACATCTGTAAGATATATATGAAATAGATTAAAGCCATATCAAGACAAATCCTCCCAAGGTGTATTACACTTATTGGAATTAATTATTTATGAGCCAAAGTAATGTTAATATCATAATTGAACATTTATTATAATAACTAACACTATCAACTAATTACAAAACTAACTCATGAAATACTTTATTAATATTTTTATTTTATTACTGCCCTATAATAAAAAATTATGATTATCAATATAAAAATTGTAATTGATTAATATAAAAATCATGTTATTACATTAATTATTATTAAAAGATTAATATGCCTCATGAAATTAGAATATTAATCTGTTTATTATTATTAAATGTCAATTATTTTAGTTAATAACAACCATAACAATTGAAATAATGATAAATAAAAATAACAAATTTCTTAAACCTAGGTTGGTTACTTGTTATAATAGTCTTTAAATGAATATTCTTACTATTAATTTAAAAAGTGATTCTATTTTAACTAATAAGATAACCATTATAATAAATATCAATTGAATTTTCATTATAGTATTATACAAAATTTTATTATTAGAAGTTTATTTTTACCAAAATTATTATTACTATTACTATTAATATCATCATAAATAGTGAATATTATATTCCTATGAGTATTTTCAATTTTCAATTCTGCCTTAGAATAATTATTGCAATCATTAGTACAAAAATATAATTAAATGATATGTGTATTATATTATTATATTAATTATCATTTTAAAAACCATTTCTCCTACTAAAATCATATAATTATTTCCTATTTTGTATTACTTTACTTATAGAGTATTATAATTTACATGAGCTATGTATAATAATAATTAAAAAAAAACAATAGCCAGCCTAGGTTAGCTACAAGTTGCAACAATAGTTTAATAAATATTTCTATTATTATTTTCACGATTTCAAAAATATCACAGCCTTATAATAACTGTTGTAACCATCAGTATAATTGTTATATCTGATTATTATAAGTTTCTGGATATTCTTATTATAATATTTATTATTAAGATTTTTATCCCCAATAGTTTTTAAAATATTTTTTTATTAAATATTGAATGTTATAGTTAATATTTATGAAGTGATAGAATAATACAAATTTGAAAATAAATTTCTTATTTTAAATACTAGTTACAATAGTTTAACTAATATCAGTATTAATATTTTTATTTTAAAAATTATTGGTATAATTAGGATAAAATTTACATTAATGTGTATAATTTTATTCCACAATAATAATATTTATAATAAGGAATGTAATTATAATAAAATTATAATAAAATATCTAACCTAGGTTATGAATCAATTTTAATAAAAATAATATACTAATCATTAATCATTAATATTTTTACTTAAAATAATTAGTATTATTATATATATAATAGGTGAACTAGGTAAAAATAATATAAGTACTAAAATCTAGTGGCAAATAAGTTGCAACTAGTTTGGTGACAATTAAAATGTTTAATTTATATCTTTTGTATTTCATTCTTGTAATGTGAAATATATAATTAAATGCACTTATAATATCCAAAGTGCAAATAAGCTTTAAAGGATGAACCAATGAAATAGGCTCAACCTTAAAGAATTAAAGTTAAACCCAAAATAAAAATGGATTATTTTAAGCCTATCTAAATAGTTTAGACTACATTTAGCATACCTACCTCCTTAGCCTACCTACCTACCTAAATAGGTTTAATTTTAAAAAATATAACCTATCGATTTAGGTAAGTTCTCAGCCTAGGTAGACCCTACTTAAAGAGGTAGGTATCTAGCCTAAGTGGAACCTAACTAGCTAGCTTCATACATTGATTTTGATTTGAATTTATTTTGGTTGAAATTAAATTAGTACACCACATGGAAATTTTTGATTGTGCCACATGTCAGATCTAAAACCATATAAATTTATGAATTTAACATATTAGAAAATTAAAATTATATTTTAAAATTTTGGGACACATGGCAACACATCATTTATTTTCATTGTTCATCAAAACAATCACATATTAGTTGCATGTGACAATAAATATATGATAAAAAAAAGATGAAATCATATTTTGTTAAATTTTCCTTCATCCAAAATCCTTTGTCATTTGTGATTAGTGCTGTATATGACTTGACTTTTCTGACTATGGATAATTTTGTTGTAGATGTTACTTGTGAATAAAAACTAATCACAAAGACCAGTCATAAATTCCATTTTTTTTTCCTAGTGTGCACACCATTGAGGTATGGTGCATAGTTTTTTAATTGGGTGGTGATCCAAATTTTACCACTTTGGAAAACTATGATTCCATCAACACCAAAACAAACAAGCTTATGGGCAACATTAGTTTCAATCGAGCCCCCAAATCAAGCAAGACTTTCCACAATTGTGGTTGTTAACTTATCAACAATGGCTTCATCCACCCTCTATAGGTTTAATATTTTCATGATTTTCTTCTAGCCATTTACTGCATAAGCATGCATAGATAACCATATTTGGTTGTCAAAAGTAGTGACTTCGCCACAACTCATTGATATGAATTGTGATTTGTGCATAACTTTGATGGGCCTTAAAATAATGTTGTGCATAACCTCAACCATGGTCTAACCCATAGTGTTTGACCAATGTTTTTGAGGGCAATGTTCAACCTTCAAAAATTGGAAAAAGGATTTGAAAGATTTGAAATTAGGTATGGGATGACCTTGTTTTAGTAGATGCCAAAATCACAACAAACTACAAATATATATATTTTGCATTGCCTCCATTAGCAAGCTAAAGAACAACATTATCATGCCCAATGGATCCATATAAAAATTCATTTCTTAAATGTGCATTTGCAAGATTAACAAAATATTCACCAATAGTAATTCCTAGTCTAGTTATTGCGCACTTCCTAAGTTAAAATGCTTCATCTAAAAATTCAATTTTGACATGATCAATTTTTCTCTCCTTTCAATGTCCATGCAAATTTTGCATTTCAACATTTTCATCTTCCCATTAGTCCCACATATTGGATGATGAAGGTGTCTCATACAAAATACAATGACTTGGAAGAATTGGAGGAATCTCCACATCAACATCTATTGAAGTTGAAGCAAAAAATAGGTGTAATTTAAAGTTGGTAGTTGGACACAAGGGTGCCATAGCCAAAAAAATTCAAATGGTAACAATGTTGCAACAAATTTTTTTGAAAAAAAAAATGTTTTCAAATCTATGATGGAATCATAACTTTTGAACCTCAATCATTCATTGACTAACTTGTGCAAGTGAAAGAAAAAAATGAACAAACTCCTACTCTATAACAAACAATCTAAAACACAAAAACACATATTCCTTTTTGGGCTTTTAGATATTTTATTGTCTTGAATTCAATCTTCAAAGAGAGTAAAAAGTTGATTAGTTACATAGTGTGCTTGTATGAACTCCAAAACACCACATCCAAAGAAACATTGAAAATTAACGAACAAAAAATAATGAAACACATAAAAACATAAAGACATTAGAACACAAAGAAACATTGAAACACATGAACAAAAAATAAAAATAAAAAAAAATCCAAAAAATGTTAGATTCTATGCAACAATTATACATAACACAAACATGCAGGGAAAACTTGAATGCTCTTGAACTTAGACTTTGTAACATTTTTTCTAACATAAACACCTTGGCCTTCAACCTACAAGAGTTATGTAAGACCTTCATAAGACCCGTGCAACATAAACAATGTCAAAACAACTCATGCAACACAAATTGAAAAAACAACTCATGTTTTTTAAAATGTCTCCTAAACACAAATATTTGAGGAAACTATGGCTTGCAAATAAAGTTGAAGGAGGGAATAGATAAAAATCTAAAAATGATTTGATATTACATCATACATTTTTTCTTCCATTTTTCATTGTGTTAATCTCCTATTGTTTCAAGATACCCATATCAATTGTGTTAATTGCAAAGTAACATCGTAAGTTTGAAACATGAATATCCAACAAAATAAACTTTACAAACAAGAAACCTTGGAATTTAGAAATGATTGTACCTTGAAGCTAAGCATTGATCCTCCAATTTGTTGTTGCACCACATTTTGTTGCCTACATTCAATATCACGTTAGTACAATGCTAAAGGCAAGATACATTAGGAATTGCATCAAGATCAATTTACAATATACATTTAATAGATCTTGTTTACATTCTTGTTACATCTTTGGATTTTTTAAATCTGTCTTTCCTAAAAATGTCATCTAGAACATTCATGAAATGTTTTAATGTTTAGAATTCATCTTACAAATGAACCTCCATAGATTTATGTTGTTTCTAGGTGGGCAATGAACATTAACCTGAAGGTGCAAACAAAAGGTGAGAAAAAATGTTTTAGTTGGACATAGAGGTGATGATTGTTGTTGCAAGCCCTTACAACAAGTTGTGATGGTAGGGAGCTTGGAATAGTGGCAAAAGTGAATGACATGATTATGCAAGGAGGATTGTGGCAACAAATGACATTGTGCTATCTTCTTGGGTGACACCTAATATCAATTGACCATCACATGGATGGTTCCAAAAAAATTATCATCATTCAATATATGGTGACAAGATGTAGATTTGACCATTTGATTTTATGGCATTTGCCAAGCCCTTTTAGCACTTGCCAAGTTGCAAAATTTTACCACAAAAAAACATTGCATATAACCTCTAGCATTGGAGAGAATGTAATATGTACATAGAATTGAACCTAGTTTTTGAATTAGGTCTAAATGTTTTTTAGAATGAAAAAATGTGTTAAAACTAGAATTAAAAGATTAATAAATTGGAAGAACCAAGCTCAAAACCCACTTGGAAAACGTCCAAATAAATTTAAAATATCAAAATTGAGATAAAAATCTATTTGAACAAGGAAGAACCACACAACACTTGCTTGCTTGGACTTCATACATGCGAAGCACGGGGTAAACAAGTGTGGGGTCAATGACCCATACAAGCTATAATTTTATATTGATTGTATAAACATATATATGAGTCATAATTTTTACATTTCACAATTGTCCATTTGGTTGGGAACTTTGCAAGGGAACACATGGAAATTTTGTAACATGTCCTCAATATTGATAAAAAAAGCCGAGGCAAAACTAAAAATCGTAGTAAAATTGGAGCTACATTTCCAATAACGAGCTTAGTTTGACTCTACTTTCAATGCAATTTTTAGGTTCCCCTTCCCTTTGTTCTCCAATGAAAAAGCCCCTTACAAAGTTCCCATGTGCTCGTTTCCAAAGTTCCCAACAAAATGGGCAGACCCCAAAAGATAAACAATACGACTCATATATCGGAACTATGGGAACAAAGCAAGGTAGCCTACATATGACAAAGGATATGGCATAAAATTAAAAAAACACATGGAGAACAAATTGGGAACACAATTAGGAACATTATCATGAACTTTGGGAACATGTGAAGGAAACAAAATCCCCACAAAACCCCAAAACTTATTCAAGTTACCTCAACCCTAGAAAGGAAAAAAAATGGGTCCATAAGACTCAAAATAGCTCACCTCATTGGTGGATGTCTTTGAAATATTTTCCTAGTTTTCTTTAGCACCCACTTTTGCCTAGGCTACTACCATAGTCAGTACCAATCTACACTATTTGAGTGGGTACCAATTTGTTATTTATATTAATTAGTTGTGGATGCACCCAAAGTGTTTAACAATAATAATAATAATAATTTAGATTTTTAATATAGGGAGGCCAAATTTATATATATATATATATATATATATATGAATGTTGAACAAATTGGGCCTCTTGGGTCACATTTAGGCTATATGCTGCATTACCCCTTTTTTGCTAGACTAATTACCCTCTTTTGGCTTATTTATTAAGCTAATAACATTATGTGTATTTATATTTAGTTTTATTAATTACTTATGGGATTGGGTCCAAAGTGATTTGATTTTCTCTTCCTTTTTTTCTTTTTTTTTTCTTTTGGGGAAATGGGCCTCTTTAATTGGCCTGTCACCAAGAAAACACTTACTCTAGGGAAAATTTATGCCAAAATTGAAGATTAAGTAGTAGATGTAATCCCTTTGGTTTATCTATATATATAGGTTACAAAGGTAAATAAAAAAATTGGGGAAAGGATATGGGATAAAGTGTGGGGCTATTGGGAACAACTTGTGGAACTTATGGGAACTTGATGAACATAATGGGAGCATAATGGGGAACTTGATAAGAACACAATTGGGAAGGGGAAAAAAAAAAACATGGTAAGAATTGAGAACACCAACATCCCCCAAAAAGAAAGAAAAAACAAAGAAATCTCAAATCCTAATTCTGTCATTTCTTTGCCTACCTCCTTTAGTTTTATGACCTACTACTTGTGGACCTTTTAACCTTAGGTTAGGGTTTAGGGTTTGGGGTTTAGGGTTTACTTCTGGATTCTCTAATGGTGAAAAAAAGCATTTGTGGGATGTGGTGGCCCGAGGAGAGGGAGGGAGAGAGGGAGAAGACAACCCAATGTAAGCATCAATGGTCAGATCCCTCTCCTAAAGAAAACCCCACATCCTCACTCAAAAGGCAAAAAAACTGGTGAAGAGACGAAGAATCCCTATTTTCCCTCTTTCACAGAGACAACTGCTTTTGCTTGCCGCGTCCCAAATTCAAACTCATCATCAAACTTGTGCCCAGATTCATTCTTTGTAGCTAATAGTCCAATTAGGTCTAAGGTTTAGGGTTTAGGGTTTAACCCACCCACTCCATGAGCAAATTCCAGAAGTAAAGCACCCACCTGTGCCAGAGCTGAGGGCTGCATGCTTCCAGAAATGCACCCACTCACGCCAGAGCTGAGGGATGTATCCTTTCAGGAAAGTACCCACTTGGGTTGGAGCTTAAGGGGGCGTATACCTCCAGAAATCCTTGCTCCAAGTGTGTTACTGAGCTTCAAAATCAACATGATTTTTTTAAGTAATTTTTCTTCTGATACCCAGTGAATACTAATAGCACAGAAGAACTGATGGCTGGGCATTTTGGAAAACGGAATGCCCCAAGGCCCAGGGATTGTTCTG
Organism: Sphagnum tenellum; assembly: GCA_963921925.1. Taxonomy (NCBI): domain Eukaryota; kingdom Viridiplantae; phylum Streptophyta; class Sphagnopsida; order Sphagnales; family Sphagnaceae; genus Sphagnum; species Sphagnum tenellum. The sequence goes on from OY998151.1 coordinate 14,363,997, forward strand.
TTTTCCAAAATGTCCCATGGGATTTTTATGCTCTGTAAGCATACCTCCAAATGTACTTCAGAAAAAATTTCTGAGGTTTTTATGACTAACAAACACTCAATTAACAAATTTTTCATCAATCCATCACCATGTTTGTGATTAATGAATTAGCAACAGCTTTCAGGACCAGCTGGAAGTGGAAGCAAAAGTGGTGAGGGACAATTAGGGAAGCTTTGGGTTTTCTGTAATTGCATTTAATGTGGAAGGAATGAACAAGAGGGTCCCTGTGATTCCAAACTAAAATGACCAGAGCACATCTGATTTTAGTTGCTGTGCTGACAGACGAATCTCTGTGACAAACTCTAAAAGGTGTTGTGCATGCAAGGCCACCTGAGATAGCACAGATAGAAAAGAAAAAAGGCAAGCACACAAATAGAAGGAAGTGAGGATCGTGAAGTGACCCATCACACCAAAAAGAGCATGCGTGCATACTTATACTTGTAGATAACCCATAATGAAGGATTATACAGCTTAATACTATGAGTAATTTGTACTCAGGCAGAATCATTGCAAACTACAGAAGATGAGGGGGATGGTATCAATGAATCAAGTCACTGATAAAAGAAGACCATGCCACAGGGAAGAGTATCAACACCAAATGCCATACATGCAAACTCTTACAAAGAAAACTGATTATTCACCAAAATTGATCAGAATGATCAAACTGAAGCTTAAAAAAAGCTTCACTTATCAACTGGCTTGGAGCAGCTCCCTTGCATAGCCATTAAAAGAATATTACAATGTTAAACCTCTCTCTCTCTCTCTCTCTCTCTCTGTGTAGACATTTTGGATGCATGGTCCACTGCAAACACTTCATGCAACACATTCCAGTCATCATCAGCACATTGTGGTGAAAACCGCAGCCCTTGGAGTTCAGCAGTCTTGTGGGCACATCAGGAAAATTTGTCACAACCCCCATGCAATGTGCCAAAGTCCCACATCTCTCTCTCTCTCTCTGTGAAGAGGTTTCCAAACAACTCCCTAGTGTCTGCTATATTGGACATGATGCACTTTCCACCAAGTTCCTTTTTCAAATTGGAGATGATGGCCAAGTAGCTTGTGATGACATTATTATGCCCACAATCACACCAAAGAGACCGAGAGCACTACCAAAGATCTCAATAACCAAGATTTTCACGAATAGGGTAGAGTTTTGTGCATCGGATAATGCACAGCTGCTGCCAATGATACCCACACATAGCCTGCCAAAAAAGACAATTTGCTAATTAGTATGTAAAATATGGAATTAATATGTAATGACTCCTGTTACATCATCAAAACACCGGAGCTTGATGGAAGGTGAGGAAGAAAGACATGCTGTGGAAATTGCAATCAGTGATGGTACATTCAATTTTTGGAGAGGCATGAACAACACACCCGCAAACCAGATTTGCAAATCCCACAATGATGCCCGAGGAGAAAAGAGAATAGCCAGCCCTCATTGATTCAGGATGAAATGGTTGTGTTGTGTTTTCCAATTTGGTCTGGAGAATGATAGCCACGATAACACCATAGATGGCCACTGCCTCACAGAAAATAACACTGCATCATGGCCAGATATTTCCAAATGAGAACCATAAGAGTTGGGTGGGTGCCTTGAAAAAATTCTAGGGATCAAAGACCATGATGATTCCTGAAACAATGACAAATTCCTTCCCACTGGAGAAGAACAAGTCTAGACTTGCCAACAAAACAAAACTGAATTACCCACAAAACAAAAAATACCTGATGAGATTCTTTGAGGTGATGCGAGGAGCCCTGATTGCAGCTCCTATGAGAGTGCTCCCTGTTATGTAGATACCCCTGAAGAAAGCAACATACAAGCCACAAATTGTCACAAAATTCCAGATCTTCACCACATTGTAATTTGTGGGTGAAATTCTTTGATCCCAAGTTTCAGTGCCAAACTCCTGTGGCAATTTGATCAATGATGACATTTGGGCATTCTAAACCAGAACAGCTCAATACTCTGCAGATGGTTTAACCCAACTGAAGACATTCTACTGTCTTCTGTCATCAAAAGTAGCTTGTAAAACCTGGCCAGTTCTCTGGCATCCATCATGAGGGGAGTACAAAACCCACATCTAAAAATCCCTAATCAAGCTGCTGACAAAACTCCAAAACTATGTAATCCAATGTCAAAGTCTTGGATGAATCAGACCCAAAGAAGTGATGGGATTCTAGATCCAGAGATCATTTACTCCCCAGCCCCCCCACCCCGCACCCACAAAAGAAAAAAACCCATATCATCAAAGGAAGCTCTCTGCAGATGCGGGATATGAAGCCCTACAAAAGCAAAGAACAAAGGGTGCTATCAAGCTTGTCCACCAACATACAACAACCAGCCTCGCTTGTTGATGTCCAGACTATGCTATTATTAAAAAAAAAAAAACCACATCTCGTCTCTCCAGAACCACCAAATCTCAATCTTTGTCTCTCCAGATCCCCACTACTCTCTCCCGGAAATTTTCGAAAACAAATATTGTCCCACTACAATGAAAAGGCAAAGAGACAAAAAAAAAAAGAAAAAAGAAACAAGACTTACTTACCAAGCAGCTCCCAAAACAGAAACTCCCACGGAGAGTGCGATGCCAATTGCCGAAAACACAAAGGGGGACATGTAGAGGAAAGCGTGCGTCCATTCTCGCCAAAACAAAACAAACCCCATGATTTTTTTTTAAGAAAATTTCTTTTGCAGCAACAGAAGAATCCCCAATACTCCCTTTCCCTTCTTCCACACCTCAAGCTCCACCTCCCTCACCACCTCTAGCCACGCACCCGACTCCTCTTCCTCCCACAACGAAGGGGGAAAACGTAGCAACCCAATGCAGCAAAGCTCTAGCAGCTCTCTAGTGATAGCAAATGTTCCCATGAAGTTCCCAAAAAAGGAAATGTTCCCATGGAGTTCCCAAAAACCGAACTTAAGAGAACTTGTTCCCATGGAGTTCCCAAAAACTGGACTCCTAGTTAGGAGAACTTGTTCCATAAAGTTCCCAGAAACTGGACTCCCAGTTAAGAGAACTTGTTCCAGTTCCCAGAAACTGGACTCCTAGTTAAGAGAACTTGTTCCATAAAGTTCCCAGAAACTGGACTCCTAGTTAAGAGAACTTGTTCCATAGAGTTCCCAAAAACTGGACTCCTAGTTAAGAGAACTTGTTCCATAGAGTTCCCTAGAAACTCACAGTTAAGAGAACTTGTTCCATAAAGTTCCCAGGAAACTCACAGGTAAGAGACCTTGTTCCATAGAGTTCCCAGGAAACTCACAGTTAAGAGAACTTGTTCCATAGAGTTCCCAATTAACTCACAGTTAGGAGAACTTGTTCTATGAAGTTCCCAAAAACTGAATTCTCAGAATGTTCCATGCTCGTCAGTAATTTGAGATCTCCAAAAAAAAAAACCCAGATCTTAAGACCTGGAGCGATCGTACTTGAGATCTCAATCCAGAATCTTGGGACGTAGAGCGAGACCGAATTTGAGATCCCAATCCAGAATATTGGGGGCGTGGATCGACCCATATTTGAGAACTCAATCCAGAATATTTGAGACCTGGAGCGACTACATTTGAGATCTCAATCCAGATCTTGAGACCTGGATCGACCGTATTTGAGATCTCAAAATCCAGGTCTTGAGACCTGGAGCCTGCTGCCCTCTTTGGTCTTGAAGTTGCGGTGTGTACCTTAACCATTTCAACACATTCAATAATGAATTTGTCCATTGAATAATCAATTAATTTTGAAACATTCATTTTCAACAAATAAAATATTCCAAAAACATTCACTATTTTCCTTCACAATATATTTTTTGGATTTGGAAGAAATAATTTTTGAAAATTTCAACATTTCGGAAAATAATATAATTAGTGTTGAACTAGCTAAGGTACTTACTAACTAAGGTTTTTTTTTTGGAAATTTAATAAGGAATTCATATTTGAAATGTGAA